>PVIH01011305.1:0-69947 GCA_004025045.1 Sigmodon hispidus | reverse complement strand
ATGATCATCAAAAAGGAATTTTTGGTGTTGCTTCCTTCTGTTTCCTCTTCATTGCTCAGTTCAGGTCTTGTATTTGTAAGATCGCCATTCTCTTCTGGAGTTACCATATTGCCCTTTGTATTATTATGTAATTTCTTGCACTGACGTTTGCCCATGGCTTCAGTGGTTCACGATTAGATGGGTCCTGGTCAGTTGTGGCTCTTTGGTTTGTGTGTCTCCTGTCACCTCTCTGGTCAGGGTTTGATTCTGTCTTTCAGAGACCCCTGCAGTTGTTGGTTCGCTCAGTTCGAGATCGTAGTGGGGAGCCTTGCAGATTCCCTCAGCAGCAGGAGCTGTGGGTGTGGCCAGGTGCAGACTTCAGCTGCGCCTGCTCCAGAGTGCGCTGGGACGCCGCAGAGAGCACTGGTCCCGGTGGCGGAACCCTATTTATTTTTCAATATGCTTCATTTTCTTTACTTTGTGTCTACATTACTCTCCTATTTCTAACTTCTTTAGAAGGCAGCAAATAAGAGAAAGTCAAGAGTACCAATGAAGGAATATATGAGGAATCCTTATAGGGAATGTTTTTGTGTTATGTTTTTGGCATCATTTGTATGAATATATATATACATATATATGTATATATCTCTATTAGACTCATATACACACATCATAGACATAATAGTCTAGAATACTGGGTATATGCAATATGACAGGTGTCTGTGCTTTTGAGAGGAACACTTTTAATCTGGATAATGTTGTGAAAGTTGTTCTTGTAGTATTAAGTTATAATTATGAATATGTTAACACTGGGAAAATAAAACTTTTAAAAAATTTTCTTTCAGTTTTGATTCATATGTACAACTGTCTTGTCCACATTTATTTATTTATCTATTGTTATTTTATTATTATGAACAAAGAAGTCACACTTTCTATCCTTGTATATCCTTGCTACATGAATGCTTACTATCCATAAAAGCCATAAAATGATGTCAGGTACCCTAGAACTGTAGTTAGAGTTTAAGTGGTCATTTATCTCTGGGAATTAGACTGGATCTTCTATAACCAGGAAATGCTCATAACCACTGAGCCATCTCTCCAGCCCACATCAAATAAAATTTTAAGCTAATGTTTTATAAACTTATGAAATAAATTAGTGTAGAAAAACATAATAAGCTTATTTGCACCAATATTAAGTCTAGTATATATACGATATGCTGAAAAAGAATACTTGATATTCTAGTCTTACTGTTATTAATTTGTAGCCAAAATGTAACTTTTGAAATCCATACTTCCACATGTGATTTTCTTACAACAGATAGATAAATGTGTATTTTTCTGGAAATAAAAAATTATTACAAAGAATTTTAACAACTGAGAAGGCAACCTGGAACAAAGATGAGGGCTTCAATTTTGTTTGATTTTGAAATTTGGGGAAATGATCAAAGGTATTATGGAGAGCAGAGTTAGATATTAAATTCTGGATTTCAGAATATTTAAGCATTTCACATTTGATAACAAATGAAGCCATTAATTTGAAAAAAAACAAAAGAGCTTATAAAAAGAGTAAGTCACAAAAGGGGGTAAGAACCTGTAATTGCAACCTCAAGAGCTTTAACAATTACTGGCTGTGTGGAAAAGAAAGAAAGGAGAGTTGAAAAATCAAATAGAATGAGTAAATTAAGAGGAGAAGGATTTCAATGCAAATGTAAATTGTCAGCTGGGTCAAACAGTTTGTAAATAAAGTAAAAAAAAAAACACTACGAAAAAAGTCTTAGGAAGATGAGAAACACATTGAGCTGAATGGGAGTAATTTCACTCAAGCTGTAAAAGTAGAAGGCAGCAAGTTCAGGAAGGAAGAAGTGAGAAACACGATAACAAGAGATAACTAGAGATAATTTTTTAAAGGTCATACTTACTTCATTTAATTTTAGGGTGCAATTTATCATGTAAAAGCAAAATTTGTCATTAAATATAATTCCATTTTAGACTATTTTCAAAACTTTTATTCAATGCTTAAATACACTTTTGGAAAAAAAAAACAGATGGAATTTTTTTCAGCCAGTAGGACTAGATAAAAAAATTCCTGCAGGTAATCAATCAATAATAACTGGCTATTAGTTAGTGACAAGCACGATAAAGTAAAGTAAAATGGGCCATGAAGCAAAAATAATTAAAGTCATGAAAGTAGCATTTTAAAATATTTCCTTTATATATTGTTTATTATAATGTAATTAGCCTTCCCTTCTTCCCTTCAAATCTCCTAAATTTTTCTCTCAAATTCAGGGTCTCCTCTTTATTATTAATTTTTGCTACACACACACACACATACACACACACACACACACACAGAGGGAGAGAGAGAGAGAGAGAGAGAGAGAGAGAGAGAGAGAGAGAGAGAGAGAGAAAGAGAGAGAGAAAACAAGACCTAAACACACACATATGTGTGTGTTTGTGTCCACATGATTTTAGATAACTAATTGGTGCCCTCAACCCTAGAAAATATTACTTCTCCCACTCTCAGCATTCCTTAATTAGCTATAGTTCTTTCTATAGAGTGAGGCTTTACTCATTTATTTTAACATTTCTGTTATCTTTTCCTAGTGCATCCATCATCAAGGAAACAACCATTGTAACAAAAGGAGGGCATTAAAGAAAACTACAAACACAAATCATGAGAAAAAGAGAAGGTTAAGTGTAAGGAGCAATGGAGAGGGAGAAAAAAATGTATACCTTGATAGAAGAATCCACTGTGGGGCTAGAAAGAAGCGTAGTGCTAAGGAAATCTCCAAGAACCCACAAGATGTCCCTCACTAAGACTCCAAGCAATAGTAGAGAGGGTGCTTTCTAAATAGAACTTCTAGAATCAAACGAATGATCATCCTAATTGTCATTATAGAACCTTCATCCTGCAATGGATAGAGGCAGATGCAGAGATCCAAAGCTAAGCACCAGTTTGCGCTCCCACTCCCGCTAAAGAGAGTATACGAGCAAAGGGTCCACATCATGAGGAGGAGACCCACAGAGACACCTGACTTTTGGGAGGTCACTGAATCAGAAACAAACCCTGAGGAACCTTCAGAGAAAGGAACTAAACCCTCTACAGGTAGATGACTGTCAAATGGTGTGGGCAGTTTGTGGAGCCTCTTGCAGTAGGATCAAACCCTAATTTCCATTATGTAGCATGCTCCTATCACAATGCTTCATACGAGATAGTAGGGTCCTGTAGCATAGCTCCTAGCACATGTCTTTAAGCAGAAATCTGTGCCAAGGGTCAAGATAAAGATAAATCAGGCATCTGGGTTACAGATAGCTTTTAAATAAGGTCAGTCCTCCAGACCTAGGGACATTCTCCAGTTAACATCAAGTAGAGATTAAAAAATTTCACTGGGGAGGGAGAGGAGTCACCATGTTGGCAAGCTTTTGCAAAAAGCTTCCAGACCATGATAGTCTGCATCCTCTGCACAGCCGAAAGGGTTTTCTAATAGATATACAGGATGAGCCTATTTCCTAGATATTGTGTATAAGGCAACAAAATATGCAATTTCAATAAATAAACAGAACTAATACATGAAAATCTATGTATTTTTATACTACCTGTGAGTTATCAGGAAAGAAAAAATACTTATTAAATCCCACCAAATAATAATAGAAAAACATTTAATCAGGGAAAGTGGAAAAACATTGCTGAAAGAATTGAAGACATGAAGAAATGGAAAAATCGTTCATGTTTTTTGATTGATATATTTAATATTATTAAATACTGTGCAATGCACTTTGTATATTCAACACAATTACACCAATAAATGAATTAATGACATTTTCGACAGGTAAGAAGAAAATTATAAAATTTATACGGAACCTTCTCAGATCCAAATCATCAAGCACTCTTCAAAAAGTAAAACAAATCAAGAAGCATCACATATTGATTTTTCAAATACTGTAAAAAAATGTAGAAATCAAGACTTTAGATACTGGGAACAAAATACAATGGATTTTAGTATAGATTCAAGAAAAAAAACTGTATGTATATGACAATTCATTTCTGGAAAGAACATAAATAGTACACAGTAAAACTTGTCTCTACAATAAATGAGGTTTGAAAAAAAAGTAAACATCCAGAGGAAAATAATTATATTATATCAAATTTTATTTTAACATAATATGTAAAAATTTACAAATGAATTAAAGATTTAAATGTAAGACTTAAAATGATAAAGCTGGTAGAAAAAAATGTAGTCAGTTTTTATACGATCCACAAGGAACGAAATTCAGTGATCTCTAAATGAAAAGCAAGTACTCTGCAACAGAGCTGTATTCCTAGCATCTTGAAAAGGTTTTTGACATTACTCTTGGCAATGTGTTTTTTGGAGACAGAATCCAAGTTTCTGTATCTTCTGAAAGATACAGAAACCAAGCACAATATAACCAAGTGAACCTACACCAAACTATAAAGAAGGCTACCATAAAATTATTAGGTGATAAATTATAAGTAAAAATATTAGCAAACCATATGAGATGAATATTCCAAATAGCTAAGGAACTCACAAAACTAAAGAAAAATTCTAGAAGAAAGGTCAAGCTAAATAGACATTTTTCTTTTTTTAATCTTTTAAAAAAAATTTTCTTTTGCTTTTTTTATTATTTATAAAGTCTCAATTTTTATCCATGTATCCCCTTGTTCAAACTCACTTCCCCCTCCCACCCCTCCCAGTCACTCTCTTTTCTCCCCATCTCCTTTTTCAACAAGTATTGGAAACTGGCTAAATAGTTTCATCACCAGAAAATGCAAGTCCTAAGAACAGTGCAATATGTTTTGTTCAAACTGAGTATTAGTAAGTAAGCAAAAAGAAACAAAAAAATAACAAAAACAGAACCATTGCTCACTGTGTTTAAAAATGTAAATTGGCACAGTCACTACTGAAAATTATAGGGTATTTTCTTTTTTTAAATTATGAACAAAGTCTCATTTTTTTATCTAAGCATCCCCTTGTTTAAATTCCCTTTCCCCTCCTGCCACTCCCAGTCACTCTCTTTTCTCCCCATCCCCTTATCTCCTCCCCAGCAAGGGCATAAGGTCCCAAGGTCCCAAGGTGGCTTAGTTCAGCATCCACTCCAGGCAGATCTGCTTTCCTCGCCCCAACATCTAGACTGGGTCAGATGTTCCTCTGGAGAGAATGGGCTCCCAAGGTGCTGGTCCAAGGTGTTTCAGATCCCAAGCAGTTCAGTAGTTGTGGTTTGCAGCTTTCGAATGCTTTGCTTTTTGTTTAAAGTTCATTAATGTGTGAGTACTTAAAATTAGAGATACAACTCTCATAGGACCAGATAGCACCAGTTCTGACTATAGAAGGACTCCACAACAATATAGTACTATTCCTTACATATCCTACCCTGGGTAAATATATAATGGAAATACAATCAGTATGCCAACAATACTGAAGTATTTGCATTCTCATATTCTGTGTGGCATTATTCATAATAGCCAAAATAAGGAAATCATATAAGCATATGTTAATTCATAATTACCACAGTATTTTCATATATGCATATATAAAAATACATACACTATATATATGAAGATACTGTGGTAATTTTGTGTGTGCTTATGTATATTGTACTACTGACACTTAAAGAATGCATGCATATATATGTATGTGTGTATATAAATATATCAACATAGTTCAACCTCTAGATAACATGATATGTGAAATAAAACAGACACAGAAGGGACAATACCACATATTTCACTTACATGTAAAATCTGAAAAAGTGTAATTCATAGAGGCAAATGCTTACTGGGAGTGGAAACAGAGGGAACAAAGATGCATTTAAGAGATGGACAAATTCTAGGGATCTAATATGAAGCATAAGTATTGTATTTAATGCATTTTTATTTCTGAAATTTATTAATAGAATTAATTAAATGTTTCTCATTCAGCACAACATAGAATCATCTTGATAGTGGGTAGATATGTTAATTATCCTTACTATATAAATCATTATTACATGTGTTTTGTATAACTATACATGGTGTGATGATGTGTACTACAAATATCTGTACAATTATCATTTGGAAATAAAGTACAAAAGTAGAACTCTGGATAGATGAAAAACAATATGTGCAAAATTTTTTACATCAGAAAAAGTGCATTTTTTTGTATAAATGAAGCTATTGTCAATGGACCAAATTGTAAAGGGAGGCAAAGCAAGAGTTAATGTAGAACATGAAACAGAATCCAAAGGCACTCCAAAAATGTATCTAATATTTACACTATGATATTTGTAGACAGTAAGAGAGAAACGACAAACAAAACCAAGCTTTGAGTAAAGTAACTGTTACTGATAAACCAGGAATTTTAAAATTACTTTTGTGAAATAATGTTATTTTAAAGAAACATTGGCAAACTCAAATGGTCTCTATTTGACTTTTTGTTTAAGATTAGAGTTCAGTATATCAAATGTATGTGTACTAATCCTAATAAACTGCAGATTATTAACAGTGATGAATATTATAATATAAAATAATTGCTTCTAATTGATATATATCAGAGAGTATATACTGTCAATATGTAAGCATAATATTCCTTCTGATATATATGTGTATATGTATATGTAACAGTAGTCAGGTAGCTAAAAATATGCTTATGTGTACACACAGAAACTCACAGCCCTTGGAGAAACAGTGATTCTAAATGGTCATAGTGGCTGAACATATATATGCTGAATGAGATGGTTTTATTGATCCATAAGAGAGAAAATGTAAAACTTGGTTAATTTTTTATTTAAAATATATTTATTATGAAAACATGTAAATTTTCCTGTGATATTAACCTAGACTATATTAGTTCACCAAAACAAAATTATACTTAGTTTTGTAATGAAAAAAAAATCACCTGTATAAAGACAATTACCATTTCACTTTTTAAGTTGTGATTAATGAACAGTACTTTCTAAACACATTGTTCACTCTTCTGAAATTGTAATTATTTACTCCCTGGGGAAGTTGGAGAAGGAAATCGGTGAATCTCTTTTCCTACTCTGATGAGAGCACTTGTCTGGTGTCAAAATACCAAGTACATGTTTTTATCCCTTGGGAGAAACACACAGAGTACCAGATTTCAAATGCCTTCATGTACAACAGAGCCAATATATTCTTCAAAAATTTTCTTGTTTCATTTTCCTTCCATAAATTTACTAGGCATGTTTCATTTAAAAAAGTTCATGTTGTATTTTATAATAAAACAGAGACATCTAACTGAACACTAAACCGCTTGATTTCAAAAGTAGAATCAAAAGAGACTTTTGCCCTTAAAGGGCTGGGAAAATAAGTTAAAATCAGTCCAAATTTCAGCATAAATAATATGATGCCTGGCAAGGAACTCTGCTCTTGGTATAATTAAGAAAAGAATCTAATCCAAAGCTTTATATCTGTAAGGGAGCAAGCAGATACTGAGGAGATTCGTAGACCCACTGCTTTTTAGGCAGGAAGAATGCTCGTTAAATGCAGAACGCTGCACCGGCTCGTGTGTTTGCTCCGAGGTGGAGGTTTTGTTCGACTGACGTATCAGATAGTCAGAGTGGTTACCACACCGACGTTGTAGCAGCTGCATAATAAATGACTGAGAGAATCATGTTAGGCATGCCCACCTAACCTAACTTGAATCATGCGAAAGGGGAGCTGTTGGAATTCAAATAGACTTTCTGGTTCCCAGCAGTCGGCAGTAATAGAATGCTTTCAG
Source organism: Sigmodon hispidus (assembly GCA_004025045.1). Taxonomy (NCBI): domain Eukaryota; kingdom Metazoa; phylum Chordata; class Mammalia; order Rodentia; family Cricetidae; genus Sigmodon; species Sigmodon hispidus. The sequence goes on along the minus strand of PVIH01011305.1, from coordinate 62,229 downwards.
GAAGATGACAGAATCAGGAGAAAGATGCTGTTTTGCGCTATCTTGATTTGTTACAACAGCCAACTTATTGGCATGATGGAGTGACAGGAAAAACAGCTGGCATGGAAGGTAGGATTATTAAAGCTATTACATCATTATGAATACAATTAGAAGCTGACCATGACAAAGCATATGTTTGAGAAAGCAGCTGTTGGCAGCTGGGGTTTGTTGCTGAGCTCTTCAAACTCTGCAAACAGTGTTGCTTTTACAGAATGGATTTTAAAATTACCTTGTGATGTGTTAGATTTGGGGTGGGGGGTGCTTGCCTCCAACCTCAAGGAAACTGTTCTGGGATAGAATTTCAGTGTTAGAAGATTTTAGAATAAAGTATTTTTTTTTTCAGAAGTCTGACATTCTCCAGGTAGATGATGACAGGGTAGGGGGGAAATCTACCCCATCTCAGTTAGATGTAATGTGCTTGCAAGGACTGATTGATATATTGGCATATTCAGACTCGGAGAGAAATGAGAGTGTACACAGTGTTAGGATAGGTTGAAATTGCAACACTTGGTTTCTATTTTATAAGGAGTTTGGCTGCCAGTCATCTCTCATCAATTTATAGCTTTTGACATTAATTCAGTCATTCTGTATTATATGAAAAAATATATCAATATCTCCTGCAGGCTTTTTCAACAACTCCAGCATCTGTTTCAGCTATTGAACTGTATGCACGTTTTGCCAAGTTGATGTCGACCCAGCTGGTCTATCATTTCTCGCTTGATTACTGCTCTTAATTTCTCTGTATCAGCTTCTTTCAGATAGAGCTTTGAAAGCTGTTAATGGAAAATGACAGAAAATGATAAATTATTGAAAACTGAGCCACTTATTTATTTATTTGGGACATTAGTGAGTTTTGCCTTACAATCTTTGCTGTCTGCGTACAATTATTGAAGCTCTCTTTCAGTTTGGCAATATTTCTTTCAATCAGTAGATTACAAAGTACTTTTAAACAAACAGAACACCAGCCTGGTTTGGATTTGGCTCAAAAAAATAAAGTTTTGACAGAAAAAAAGAGCAATTTAAGCTCTTAGTAGAAACTATGCCTTATTTCTATATACAATCTTCATATGCTATCATGAGGATTTATAAGTGGGTGTATATTGGACCAAATATACTGAAATAAATTTTATCACCACTAGGGTAACAAGAAAATAAAACATTAGAAGCTGTTTTTATCAAGTGATTACTTCAAGCAGATGTCAAATAATATAGAAATAGATTAGCCCGAATAGCAAAAGCATATTTCACTAAGTGTTACAGATGCTTTCAGCTCTCTATCCCAGCTTCTTAGAAGTCAAAGTAGCTAAATTACCCAAGTTAATAGACTATTATACACAAATATCTCATATGACCTTTTAGTACACACAGTCCTGCAAATAGGTGGATGGTCTTTTTACTAGTAATTGTAATATCTCAGTCAGACTGGCTGAGAAACGCCACTGGCTGTTATGTAACTTTTTTCTTCTGAATGTTATTTCATGTTTTTCAATTACATATTCCTCTTAGAAAGAGTTAGTTAAAACAACATATATTTAAATATCAATGAACCAATTTCTAACTAGTAGGCTAATTATATTTGTTTCTATTTATTCAAAGTAATAACTAACATATGTTTGGAAAAACAAGCAAGAATTTGAAGAGTACTTTTTAACCTTGAAGTACATAGAATGGGGTCAGCTGTGTCATTCATAATCTATACGTATAGCAGGAAAGAAAATAGATTTTAAGACATGCAGTTAGCAGCAACGTACTTTAATCACACCATTTAAAAGTCTGAATTTTTGTAGTACAATTGAATACTATATAGTCTATCCTAGTACTTGTTTAATATTTGAAATCCTCAAAGACTGACAGAATTGTAGACAAAATCAGGGTTGATTTGAGGTGGATGCCAAAGCCTCAACTGTTGTTTAAAATACTTGCTTCCTCCTGCATGTTCATTTCTCAACTTTTCATAATCATTTCAAGTGAAAGTTGTTGAGGATGAGGCACCCTTCCTAGATTCTTTAGTAGGAATCCTCTTTTGTGGATTTTCTCCTATGAGAAATATGTGAGCTTCCTGATTGCCTCATACTGCACTGCTGTTGCTATAGTTACTTACAAAAGGGGGAAGGGTCTTTGAATGAAGATAATGTAATTTAATTCAGCCACTGGACTCCACAAACTGTGAATGTTTTCCTTGTTAGTTTGTAGTTTAGGCTTGCTTCCTTTGTGACTAGCAAGCACCATCTATTTGATTCCACTGATGAATGGAAAGAACAGACACTAGGTGGCACCAGCTGTTGATTATTAATGAAATCTTAAAGGCTATGGGCCACACACCTGAAGAACAGGCAATATACCCTTTCTGATAAATGCATCTTCAGAGTTCAAAATGCTCACCAATCTTTCTGGCTCTGAAATATAGTCAACATGCAAAGTGAGACCATGTGCACTCTCCAAATCCCAACTGCTTAATTCTTCGGCTTCTGGAGTAATACAGAGAAGAAAATGAGATTTTAAAAATGCATTTAAAAGCAGAAACTCTGAAGACAGGAGGGACAACATGAAATTGGCTATAAATGTTTACATACATTTCCAAATCCTAAAATAGATGATTTTTTATAAATAGCTGTTGATTTTCCACACTTTTGTAGAAACATACATTATATTTTCCCCTGAAATATTTGTATAGAAAACAATTTTTTTTTTAAGTAAAAATCTCCTGGAACCCGACTGTTTATTTTTTTATTTCAAAAACTAGTCCTTTGGTTCCCTCTCAGTGAGGACTCTGTCCAGTGAAAGCCCCAACTTGTGATATACAGTTGCTGCCTTTACAGAATGCTGTACTTCACCCAGAAAGATGAGCTGGAGGAAACACTCAGCTGAGAAATATGCTTGAAAGATTTTTTTTTTCCATTCTGCTATTCTCCCATTCTCATGGCATCCATCTTTTAAGAATAAAAAGGCAAAAAGAAACCCACCATGTAAGCATGTACAGAGAGAGAGAGATTGTGTGTGTGTGTGTGTGTGTGTGTGTGAGAGAGAGAGAGAAAGAGAGAGAGAGAGAGAGAGAGAGAGAGAGAGAGAGAAGGCACACCCACACATAAGCACACAACCTTGATTTTTTTCTTATTTTTTTTTTAAAAAACTAAAGTACAACATTTTTAATTTGTTCAGGAGATGGCAAGCAGTAATTAAAAATAAAAGTACATAAATAAGAAGAGAACTAAATACTTGCTTGTACTGGAATTAATTTTGTGAAAAATAAGCAACATTTTCCCTCACTAGGCTTAACTAGTTGTTTCTGAAATGATATGGTGGTCTAGGAGAGGGAATAGCAGATATAAGGAGATATAATTCTTTAATGTTCTGTTATCTTCATGTGATAAAGTTACTGATGATATATACATATAGACTGGGTAACGAAATGATCACTATTTGATGTAATAATGTGCTCAGTTCTAATTAGCTTGTTCTATTGCCCTGCATTTAGTGTATCATGTAATGAGGCACTCTAAATCAAAAATTGAAACCTTACACAGAACAATTTTAAGAGTCCCAGAAAACTGGCACTATGAAATCTGAGCCCTATCTACAGGTTTGTTCCTATTCATCACGTTCTTCAGCCTACTTGTTCTGTGAAATATTAATAATAGGCAGAACCTAATAAATAGAAATAAATATTTTACTGTTAATAAGAACAAATAAACACACTGAATTTAAAAAAAATGAAGGATATGGCCATCTAAAGAAACCAGTAAATCTAAAAATCCATTTTGGAGTTTGGGTTTGTTTGATTTACTGATTTGAATTTTTTTTAAATTTAGTGTTTTGTAGTAGATTCATCCTAACTAGCCCAGGCTAGGCTTAAACTTGAAAGTATACTGCCTTTGCCTCCTGATTACTGGTCATTTTCAGCCCTCAAAGACAAATTTCATAGGAATAAATATAAAAATCCTACTGTAATATGCAAATTGTCATCAGAAGATTAAAATTTAATCATAATTCATTTATTAAACACTCATAATCTTACATAGTAACAAGATTCAATCCCAAAAATGTAATATTGAGCCTGTATACTGAAAAAGTAAATGAACAGTTGTATCCCTGTATTTGGAAAGATGAATCAGAAATATTGTCATGAGTTTAATACTAGTATGGGTTATGCCAAGAGTTCAAGACTGACCTAAGTCACAGCACAAAAAAGTTTCTTTAAAAGGAAAACAAAATTGGGCACAAACTAAACGTTTTTGAATTATTTCTATTGTTTTAGAAAACCATGTGTGGTAAAAGTTTTCTTGAAACTATAACACTCAATAGATATTGGTTATACCTAGAAAAGTTAAAGTTTAAGAAGAAACAGACAAAAATAAACTTCTACCAGTAGGTGATGTATAATGAATTTAGACTCATTTGTAGATCTTGGGTAGAAAAGATGGAGAAACTCTTTTTGAGAGCAAACATTTGGCTGCTTTATAAGATACTGAACTTCACTTGTTTATTATTTAGAGTAAGGGAAATTAAAGATGACTGAAGTTGGGACTAGAGAGAGCTCTTGCAGAGGAAAAGATTTTAGTTCCCAGAGCCCACATGGTGGATTACAACTACCTATAGCTCCATTTTGGGGGGATTTTTCCAAAACTATGCAGGCTTCCACATGCTCATGCCACACAAATGCATATATGTATATATAAGAAGAAAGCATGTGTGTGTGTGTATATATATATATATATATATATATATATATATGTATATATACTATGACTTAAATGCATAAAATATAGTGTACTTTTTACAGGTACCTGATATTATTCTGATATTATTTTGAATGCTACATATCTAAGAGACTGATCATTTCATATGACAACAACATGTATATACAATACATTTAGGACATAATTTGAATATTTTTGTTACTCTAATTGTGCTATCTATAATGGGAAATGTGTCACATAAATTTCCTTTTAGACAACCAACTAAGACTGTTTCACATTTCAAAATTGTTTATTTAAAGAATATTCTTGACATATAAAATATCAACTTGGGTCCTCTCAATTTTCAATGGCCATTAATCACACAGATTTGTTTCCAACAGAAAATATGGTAGCTTTCATTTTCAAATAGCAATTACCTAGTTAGGAAGAAGTTATATGGTCCACAAAGGTGAATACTAACTCTCTGGCATTAAATAGTAAAAACTTGCCTTCATTTTATAAAGAATAAAAGAAACTTTGGGAGCTTGTTTACTGACTCAAGTATCTTGAAAAACAGAATCAGTGGGCACCACAAACAGAAATTGAGATTATACATTCTATTAACATAAAACACTTTTAAAAGTGGTTCAAATATTAAGTAAAATGATGAAATATTTTTGATAAAATATGTTTTAGAATTATTCAAAGATTATCAATAGAACTAAATGCAGAGCATTTTAAGAGGATGGATGATATTAGTTGTAAAGGATTGATAAGACAATGCTAAAATTAAAAATTAGCAGTGAAATACTTTTCCTAAAGTTGGGTAGAAAAAAGGGATTTTTAATTCATAGGATACTCCATAGTTAGACTACAAATATAAACATAATGTACTTCAATTACGTTATAATTTTTATACTTCTTTTTGAAATTTAAATACCTACATTTTTTCCAGGAAACAACATTTCTTTTATGAGTAACATTCAAAATTCCTGTAAAACCCCTAGGATTTTTGTTTTACTTCCATGAGAATGTTACGAACAGCTTTCTTGTGATGCTTGTCTCTATGGTAACAGATACAAGGCTTTAAGGGTCTGAAGGAAATTCTTCCTATAGCTTTGGAATATGTAGCAATGAAGAAAATTTATAAAAGAAAAGGATGAAGCTGGGGAAAAGCAAACAAGCCAACTGAGAAAAAAGGTTCCTACATGGAATATTTGTGTTTGTGTGTATGAAAGAAATTTCTTGACAAGTTAATCTATCTCAAAATCAAGTAACAAAAAATGGTAAAATGTAGGGGTTTTTTACAAGCATTTTTAAAAGTTTTATTTTTATACTCTAGTTAAATCTGTGTAACAGAAGTCACACAGATTTTTCTTAGTAGACTTGCTTTTTGCAATTTAGAAGAGAAGGTCTCATCTTCCCTGAAACTGATAACAGGAAGGCAATTTAGGTGTAATAATTGTTATCAGAGATTTTGATCCTTAAGGAAACTGTCTGTTTCTTGGTTCCTTGTGTTAGAATATTGTACACTATTTAGAATTTCTCACAGTCACTGGACATCTCATGGAATTATGAAAGCACAATGCCCCTTCAGTGTATTCCTTTTAGATCTATTTCTCTTAAACAATGGAGGAAAGTATGACAAAACCTAGTGTTTTCCTGAAAACTGAGCATGTTTCCAAAGCACTAAGTTTTGGAAGTTTTATTTTATTAAAATAATAAAAAGGAGATATTGGTTGTTAGTGACATATAGCTGCCAAACATCTGTTAGATTCAAGGGAATATCCTTAGTACCTACCACCAAAGCATAAGGCAAATTAAGAAAGCAACACCCCATACAACATTATTTCATTTTTTCATGATCTTACTTTCTGTTTAGAAAATATAGAGATAAATAGAACTCCTTTTCTCTATATTATACATATGCATATTATATATTATATATACTTAAGGTAGTTGTGTACTATACAAAATGAATCTGTTTTTCATAGTTTTAATGTAAACATTGATTTTTCTGATGCCATAGACTGATCTCACTTTCTAATGTTGAGGCAAATAAACAATACAATCTTTTCAAATTTATAATTTTATTGGAAAAAATTAACACTTTAGTGGTTCAACAAAATTACATTTGAAGTCAAAATGTTTATGACTTAATTAGCAGGTATTTACTTGGTGTTTATTACTAACATGTTATAACTATTAAAGCTTTAAACTAAACGATCTAAGCCCTTCCTGTTGTTTATGCTCTGATCTAAAGAGATTTATAGAGGCTCTGTGCTTAAAACTTCTTTCAAAATTAATCAGATCTGTGTAGATATTAAAGATAAAATGATGCCTTCCAAGATTTTTCACACTGACTGTAAAAATAAATCTTAAAAATAGTTAACTATAATAAATAAGCGACACTGAGTAGTTTATTTATTTACAAAAAGTCTTTTCTTTTTCATTTATCTCCCTGCCTCCTCTCCCTTCTCTCCTCCCAATTCCTCCCAGTCAGCCCACAGCCTCCCCATCCCAGTACTTTGATCCCCTCTCCCAAAAGGTGTGTCAGCTCAGTTTGATGTATCCACTCCAGGCAAGTCAGATTCTAATCCCAATGTCAAGACTGGGTTAGGCACTTCTCTGCAGGGAATGGGCTCCAAGGTGCCAGCCCATTTACAGGAACATAGTCTGATCCCTCCCCTCGAGACTCCACATACATCCCATGCCAATCGACAGTTACCTGCCCATGGAGGGCCTAGTTCCTTTTCGGATGGTTCCCCAGTGTCAGCTGGAGCTCTAGGGAGCTCATTGAATTAAAAACAATTTTAAGAAGTACTTATTTTAAAGGAAAACTTTATTATAACTCCACACATTTTAACCTATAGACATATTTAATTGCCATGTGAAACATGATTTCTGCAGAAAGTATACTTTTAAACACTAAATATATGCACTACTATTATAAACTCAAGTGCAGCTTAACTAATGACCCTAATTCACATGTAACATAAATAGCCTCCACAAACTGTTTATTAGACTTTTGAAGTATAACCAAGAGACTAGTATAAAGAGCAAGGAAATGTGTAAAATGATAGCATAACAAAAAAGCAATAAGGAAGAGAAGAAAGTATGATGGTAAGAGCAGAGTTTTATAGAGAAGGTGGAGAATGACTGACCTACACAGTTGGGCAGTACAAAAACTGTCCATATACAATTGAAGATAAAAGGTACTTACAAGTTTTCCAAAAAATAAATATTAGTATTACTTATCTATCATGAAAAAGGATTCTAAATATAAAAGAAAAAGAACACTGGGGTGAATAAACTTAGAAGTATATTTCCTTTCTGGTCAGGTCCTTGTTGTCACTCATTAGCAACATTTCTGGTATCAGACATTCTAAATTCTTCCCCCAAAATTTCAACTTTCCTTCTTGCAAGGAAACATTATATATAATGTTTATATAAAACATTATCCAACAAGAAAAAAAGCATATTATGGACAGGGACACTAATGCTAACCTAATATTTTTGTGAGTTTTCAGGTAGGTAAGGACAGGATTCCTTTGTTTTATTGTTACAAGGATGAAAGGAATATTGAGTTAAAACCCTGCCCATGATGGAAGTGCTAGTTTAGTGAGCAGAATTTTCAAGTTTCACTCTCTGTGGCTGCCTCGCCACTCACAGGAGGCCTCCGGTGGACATGGTAACACCAGACAGACACTTTCTCCATTAAGTCACCCAGAGCATGATTAGAGCACACTGATTGAAGTGACAAATGTTCCCTGGTAGATTCTAGCAGCCAGGGTTGGTATTAGAGCAAGAGGACTAAGATACAGTCCCTAAGGATTTACAGTTGAATGTGATTTATGTGGATAAAAAGGGGGAATATCTATAGTGACAGCTGGCCAGGGAGCAACAGTAGCTGCAGATTCAGACAGAAAAAGCCAGTTTAGCAAGAGACAGGGCCTTCCTGGGTTGCAAGTTTCAGGTAGGTATATGATAGAACCTTTGGGTCTATCAAGGGACAAAGTAAGAACAAAAAGGAAAACAAGAGCATTTGATGTAAAACAATAATCCAAAGTAAAGGGTGAAATGACATGTTTCAAGGGTCAAATGAGCTAAGAAGAAACTTGCCTAACAGCTACTGCTTAGTTTCACTGGCATCAAACCTAGGAGGAAAGGAATGAACTGTTGCAAGTCACTCACAGACAATCGGATAAGCAGCTACATGTACACTGTTTATGAGCCTAATCAGATTCTTTAAGGATGAATGGAAAATAGTCTGTTTCCTCTTATTGGTAGTTAGTATTTTTATCCCTTGAAACTCTTTCCTGTGATATACTTGTAAAGAGTTTTACAATGATTTAATTGTTATTTTAATTAGAAGCTAACTGAAAATATTGTATCAGTGTTTATAATTAAATCCATGATAGCATGAGTGATTATAAAAAAGGAAGAAGAATGACATAATCTATAACAGGATAAGAATGACATAATCTATAACAGGATAAGCCTGTTGCTAATTTTTTTTTACATGAAAAAATGTTAACAGGCTATAGTTCAATAAGTTTATGGCCCAGTTTAAGAGGGTTTGAACTTCAGCTAGTATTCCTTCTATGAAAAATTGTAAGATATAAATTTGCCTTTAAATTTGGAATGTGGAATAAACAGGATATTGTCTGACAAATGAAAATTTCCAGGTTGTCAGTCCATACTCCCCCAAAGAGAACTTCTTTGAAAAAATTGTCTCTAACAACTCTCTGTTTCTGGCCTTCTTCTGTATTTCCACTCCTCTCATCCCTTTTCCTCATTAATGAATGTTAATATATTTGTGCATGCTTATGTTTCTTTTTATCGTTTATTTTTAATCTACATAAGATGGGTTACTTATGTCATTGTCACATGTGTATTTGATTTTCCTCATTCCTACCAGGCATTGCTCTCATTTATTTATCCTTCCCTCTCCCCTAGTACATTTCATTATCATCTTCATGGCAGATGACTTTATTCTTATGAATCTTGGATTCACTGAAGTAGTTTAGAGAATAAGATGAGGGGGAAATTACCAGCATTTATTAATGGAATTAAACTTTTTTCAAGCTCTTTAAAATGTTTTACTGAACTTTATATACATCTACATCTAATGTAATCAGTAAGTAAATTTTCACAGTGAGCAAAGTTCCATGATTAGCAAAGTCAAGAAAAGAATATTACCAGCATGTGAAAACCCCAATTATTTATTACCTCAGCCAACATTCTTTCCCAAAAGACATCATATTGATTTTGAACACGTCTTAGATTTGGACAGAAGGTTTCTACAGTTTCAGGTACTGTACATGTATTTGTTCTTAGTTGCCATGCAATTACTATTGGCGCTGTGTATAATGTACCTTTTTACAAATATAAGAGGAATTACTAATGTATGTTACATGAACCTTTGAATTGCATCATTTGGGAAATATTTTAAAAGGTCACTTTGATCAACCTATAATTATTTTTCAAGAGCATTCCTACTTTTGTTATTTGGATGCTAAAAATATAAGTGTTACATCTTAGAAAGCCAAATCCTTACCTTTAAATGATAATGTCATGGAACATATCAAGGTAGGTAAACAAGTTTTCTAAACCACAGCCATACTATGAACATTGTAGATGAAATTTCTACTGATTACTGTTAATTAGTGCTTAGATATTTTATGTTTTGGATGTTTTGATATGGTATTGAGTTGGGGTCTCTATTTGCATTGTGTATTATGATTAATGAGTTTGAGAAACATTTAACGTGTTTGAAGTATAGACATCGTATTTAGTATAGAACCTAGTTCAGCCACATGCCCATTCTTTCTTTCTTTTTGGTGTGTTTGTGTGTGTGATTATGTGTGGGGTTTGTGTGTGTGTGTGTGTGTGTGTGTGTGTGTGTGTGTGTGTGTGTGTAAGTATATATGGTATGTGAAGGTCTTCTTTTACTTTGCTTGAGACATGATTTTTTTCTGTTGTTTCAATAACACACCAGGCTGTCTGCTCTGTATGCTTCCTGTTTCTACCTCCTATCTTCCCACAGAAGTACTAGAAACACACTTGAACTAATTGACCAGTGTTTACATAGGTTCTGGGATCTGAACCCACTTCTTTACACTTGCAGAGCTTTTACCCACCTAAGCTGCCCAATGCATGCCTTTTTAAAATTAATATACCATTTTATTAATCTTATATAAAACTCTACTTTTTCTCCTTATGGATTCTGTGTTCAATATCTGTTTCACAAACATTTAGACAGAAAAATGTTTGTAGAATCCTGGATTGTCATACCGCAGAAGTGCCTAAAGGTATTAATTAGTTTTCATAATCTGACAGATAAGAAAACTACAACGAAAACATTCCTTAAATGTGATAATTAAGGGGGGTTGTTTCTCTGTTTAATCATGTACTTCCTTGTGTTCCTGAGAAGGCTAAAGAAAACCATAATATAATTATGTTAGTAAGTGTGGAATGACATATAATTTATTTCATTGATCCCATTAACAAAATGTCTCTAGCTAGCTAACATTTGTATTCCATGATCATGCAATATTTAAACATGTATTTTACTTTCCCCATCAAGTTTTACATTTTTTTGTGACAGTTTTTTACTTTGTAGTACTGCCTGGCTTATAACTCACTGTGTAGACAAGATTGCCATTGAATTCATAGAACTATGTCTGCCTTTGTCTGAAAAGTGATGGGATTAAATGCATGCTACATCATACCGCTGCAGCTTTCTTACTATAATCTGTTTTAAGTTTCTATTCTAAATTGAGCTATAATTTTAAATATTTCAATTATCCTTAGTGATAATTTCATAGTATTTGTCTTTAAGTGTAAAGAGATTTATATTTTGAAGTATAATTACTAATATGAAATTACCCACCATTTGCTGAATGACTGTATTCTATGTACAGTTCTAAATGCCTTTCATGAATTATTTTATCTATTCCTTACATAAACACCAAACTGGGTTTTGATATATATTCTAAATCTAGAATCTATACCTTGGAGAGTTGATACACTTATCAATGCCTAGAATTTGAATCAGATTTATCAGATTTTTGACATCGCCTTGATTGTACAGTCTGTATCTGCCCACATGGAAGGAAACAGATGTACGAAATTGACATACTACCTACTGTGCTAATGAGGCTCCTGAAGGAAACAGATGTAGTGGTAAAGATTTATACTATGACCTGCCTTAGCTATATCTGCCAGATGTCTCCTGGGTATGCCCTTTCTCTTAACACATTATCTACTTTTTCAAGATAGTAACCAGAGAGAAACCTTTGGGGGGGATAATTTTTATTTCATTTTATTAAATAAACTAAAGGATGATTAGTAAATTCTCCTTATTATACAACCTAAGTAGTGATAGGAAAAATTCATACCAGTATAGGAAATAGCAACTGAAATTTTAGAGTTGAGGTAAAATCTACCATTAATTTCTGAAATTACTTTTTTGCAGAAACATATTCTATGGCTCTTTTATCATAAAATTTTAATTTCAGGTATTTCTCCTGATCACTCATTTAAGATTTTCTCAAATGCCTGAGAAACAGGGTAGTCCTGTTTTCCCTTAATTTAATTTAATTTATGAATAACATACAGCTAATTCTTATCATTTCATACTAAATTTCTCTTAACTGTCAGATCTAGCTTTCCATAAAGTCTAGTTAGGTTTCTCTATGGATTATACTTCACAAAGCTGCTGGGCTCATCTCTTTTTTTTTCCTTTTAATTTTTATCTTTTATTTTATTTATTTTTTATTCTTTTATTATTTATTTATTTATTTATTTTTATTTTATTATTATGAACAAATAAGTCACACTTTATATCCTTGTATATCCTTATTCAAGGTCCCTTCCTCCTCCCACCACATCAGGTCATTCTCTCATCTCCACAACTCCCCATCCCCTCTCTGGGCAGGCAGCAGGCAGTACCAAGGTCCCTCCCAATATTGCTTAGTTCAGCCTCCACTCCTGGCAGATCCAGTTTTCTCCCCATAACCTCAAGACTGAGTCCGGTGTTCCTCTAGGGGGAGTAGGATCTAAGGAGTCAGTCCAATGTGTTTCTGATCCCAAGGTGTTCAGTGGTTGTGGCTTGCAGCTTGGGCATGCTTTGCTTTTTTCTTGTTTGTTTGTTGGTTTGTTTAGAGTCCACTAATGAGTGAGTACATCCCCTGCTTACCTTTCTGGGTTTGGGATAACTCGCTCAGGAGGATATTCTCTTTTAGTCAACCTTTACTTGCAAGGGCAAATTACTAAAAGGTATACTACTGTGGAATCTGATTCCCCTCCAGCAAACATTAACTAGCTGGAGTTCTTTAAGTAGAGTGAAGGCCTCAAGAGCCCTGCCCCCATTATTATGTTATCCATGACTTGGTGTCTGCAGGTCCAATCTTATGTAGTAATCTTGTGAACTTGTCTGGGTATTAACAACTACTGTGAGTTCATAAGTGCAACAGACATATCTGTTTCCTCTCTGTCTCTCTAATCTTCTTTCATCACTGACAGGAAATGATGTGGAAGTTGTCAAATTATGGTATACAGAATAATTATTCTTAGTTAAAGCTAAACTAAGATTATTACTACATTTTCCCCCTTAACTTAAGCCCCTCACAAATGAGAAATACATTCTGATGGTGTTCTGATTTGCCAAAAAAGGATGCACAACACCAGCCATAGAAAAGCAGAACAAATGTGTAATGAGTTAAAACTCAATCTTTCAGTCCTCTCTGGACAGTCTACAAGTTCACAGGTACCCTGAGACTGCAAAGAATAAAAGAACTGAAAAGATGTGTCAAATGATATGACATGTTAATACCTACTTTGTGTAATGCACAGCTGTGTGATGGGAGCTTAATAAAGACATGAACAAATTCATTATTTTATAATCTCCAAAATCTTCTCTGAGGAAAGAAAATCTCTAAGATGCATAAGGGTATAACAAATTGGTTGTGAAATGAATCTAAACTTTAAAATCACAAATCCCTGTGTCAGAAAGCTACATGCCAGGAGTTATATACACATATTTATTTTGATGTCTTTCATAAATTTTTATAATATTATATGCATCTTTTTCACTAATAGTAGAATTGAACACACCGTAATTAAATAGCACATTGAGCCTGACAGGATTCAGATTTTCATATAAGTGTTAACATAGCTTTGTGATATTATATTAAGAAAAACAGATGTATTAATTTATTGTTCAAAATTAAAGAACCCTGAACTTATTTACAAGCACATTAAGCATGATAACACTTTTATGTATTTTATGAATAAACATATCAGCTTTAGTAATAATAAGACCTGAAATGGACAGAAGAGTGGAAGATAAAACAGCAATCAGTTAAGGAGGTAAACTCAAAAACTATAATAATTGTACATTAAAGAAACATTTGATTTATAACTTTTCCATCTTATGTGGTATAAACTAATGTGATATTTATATTCTTCTATACTATACAATAAATTAAGGGAAAGCTTTTGTAATTTATAGTGTGGTAAACATGGAGAATAAATTCCAAAGGATGTGAAAAAAAGTGAAATAAATACTGATTATAATAGCATACAGACACTAACAACAACAATCAATAAGTAGGATCTTCTGAAACTGAGAAGTTACTGTAAGGCCAAGCACACAGACAATAAGACAAAATGACAGCCTACAGAATGCAAAAAGATTTTCACCACCCCTAAAAGTGATAGAGGACTGATCTCTAAAATATATAGAGAATTCAAGAAACTATGACCCAAAACCTTGAATAACCCAATCAAAAAAATATCGGGTTTGGAATTAAAAAGGGAATTCTCAGCAGAAGAATTACAATTGGCTGAAAGACACATGAAAAAGTACTGAACATCTTTAACCACTAGAGAAATGAAAATCAAAAAAACAACTTTAAGATACCACCTGACACCTGTCAGAATGGCTAAGATCAAAAACACAGATGACAGCCTATGCTGGAGAAGATGCGGAGTGAGGGGAACACTTCTCCATTGTTGGTGGGAGTGTACACATGTTTAGCTACTCTGGAATCCAGTATGTTGGTTTCTTAGAAAACTGGGAATCACTCTCCCCAAGGATCCAGCAATACCACTATTGGGCATATACCCGAAAGATGCACATTTGTAACCCAAAAGCATTAGCTCAACTGTGTTCATAGCAGCAATATTCATAATGGCAAGAACCTGAAAACAGCCTAGATGCCCCTCAAGTGAAGAATTGATTAACAAACAGTGGTACATCTACACAATGGAGTACTACTCAGCAGTAAGAAAAAATGATATCCTAAAATTTGCAGGCAAATGGATGAATTTGGAGAATATCCTCCTGAGTGAGGTATCACAATCCTAGAAAGATAAGCAGGGGAGTTTGAACTAGGGTATACATATATAAAAATATGACTTTATTCACAATTTAAAAAAACTGTAAAAAAAAAGTAAAATAAAATTTGGGTTACCAGAAAAAAAGAAAATAAAAAGATGTCATTATATACAAGAGCTCAAGGCTTGTAATGTAAACAAGTAGTGTTTTACTTGTTTACTTTATTTGCATAAAAAATCATGCAATTTTTGTGTGGAATTTTTCTATATAAACTACATGGATTCTAATGTTTTGATATTTTATAGCAATTTTTAATGGCGTTTGTAATTATGTATTTGTTTTATTTTGAGTAAAAAGTGGTAAAACATATGTTCTCTATTAGTCCTTTGTATTGGAAACTGTAATACTTTAAGTTGTAATTTTTAGTTTAATTGCATTGTGCAGTAACCGTTATTAGGTTTCACATTTATGCATTAATAATTATTTTTAAAAATTATCTAAAATGTGAATAACTCTCATGATGATTCTTTACTACCTATTTCCTATCAATGCCGTTCAAGTATATGCTTTTATATTTTCTCAATAAAAAAGTAAAATGTTAAAAAAATAGAGTCTAGAAATAAAAAATAGCTTATAGATTATCTCCAGAACTGCTTAAGTTGATATAATTGTGACAGTCAATGTGGGATGTCTTCAGTAGAGAATAAAATTAAAAATATTGTGCATAAAGATAAATTTGGTGGGTTTCATATGATTATATTTTTAAATATTTTTCACATATAAAGTGAGACTTACCTTGAAGAACACAAAATGCTGTATTCAACAAAATTCAGCTTACTAGAAAACAATGTTAAATTAATTAATTAGTTAATTACATCAGAAATGATTCTCAGTCCATTACATATGAGGAGTAATCAGTATCTAGTATCCAACCCAACCCCCCCCCACCAAAGAATAAGTATAGACATCCTAGACATGTCATTTGATATGGAGCCTCAGTTGCTCACAATCTGCCCATCAACTCATTCTTTACTGCCTTTATTTTCTTCAGTTTTATTTACCTACTTTTCTACTATCATTCTTTATTTTACCTGATAAATAATTTATGTAAAAATCAAACACTTTTCTAAGTCATTATTTCTGAGTATTCACAACACAAGAAAACATGACATTTTATTTTTCAGGCTTTATCATGACAGATGATGATAAATTTGAAAAATGTATAAAGTACCAGTGTGATAAGAAAAATCTGGATGAAATTATTTTATCCAAGACCACAACTTAGGAGAAAAATCTATTTAAGAGAAGATCATAAAAACTGAATAATTTTGGATATAGCCACAATACTTTTTTCATTGAAAAATATAATAAAAAACCTGTTATATTTATATTAAAATATATATTATAAAAGTATAATGATAATAATTTATATTATAATAACTTATGTATTAAACTATGATTATTCCTTATCCATGTTGTTTTGCTTTATATTTCATTACAATTTTATTACTTAGGTATAATTCATTAGTAAATTCTTATAGAAAAAAATGTCATGTGGAGGCAAATTCTATGAAGTGAGAGCATCACATTTAAGTAGGAATGACTACTCTGAAGAAGCTGGCAGTGCTTAGTGAAGGATGACATGCCCAGAGAAAATATGTGAGTACTATTTTATATTTCCATCTAGTGCTTTAAATTCCAATGATCTTTCTCTTATTCCTGTGGCCATCTCTTCTAACAAGATAATAAAATAAAATATATTATAGACTGGAAAGCATGTGTGAGAGAAAAGACAGGGAACTGCTGAAATGGTACAGGATTTACTACATTACTATTACCTGTACCTATCATGCCATCACAATCAGGTCACTTTTAAGTTCAAACCTAGCTCTGAGAAAAATGACAATTGAGACTGTAGAAACAATAAGATTCCTGGTTCCTTTTCTTGCCCTGACTGAATATTTTCATTCTTATATAACTACAACAGGCACTACAGGATTCCTGATGCTGCAATGTATATAAGTGGATTTTCTTTGAAATGTAGTGGGATATTATTCTTGTCTCTCTTCTACACTTTAAAAAGTATAACTCATAATGTTATCCTGTGGTAAAACATGTAAATATTAAATTTCCCCTTTTCTGATGCTAATTCTTGTTCATGAGGAGCCTCCATCTAAGAAATGTTATACATTCACCTCAAAAGAGCTAAAATAAAATAAAAAATAAAGAAACTAAAAGTATTAAGGAAACTATTGTAATCAGACCAATACACCTAGGTAAAATCATTTTGTTCAAACTTTACTTTGTGCTGTGTATTGGTGTATATGTCAATGCACTACATGCATAGCATATAGTACATATACCTGTAGAGGCCTGATACCAAAAGAGGGCATTTGATACTCTGTATCTTTAGTTCCAGATAGTTGTATTCTCCCACATGAGTCACATATTATCAATCAAGAGGCAGAGGCTAATGAATCTCTGAACTTGAGACGTGATTGGACTACATAGTGAGTTCTAGGGCAACCAGGGCTACACAGAGAAGAAACATTTTATCAAAAAACTAAAAAAAGGAAAAATAGCTATATGGTCGTCATTGTTTAGGGCTTCTAAAACAATATTCCACAGTCTGGGCAGCTAATAATGACAGAAATTACTACTCATTTGATTTGGAGTATGGGAAGTTCATGACCAAAACATTCTCAAACTCAGTTCAATGAAGACTCATTTCCTGCTCTAGAAATGATATATTTTCCATGTATCCTCATCTTCTAGAAAAGACTAAGAGCTCTCTGTATGTCTCTATTATAAGTATACTAATTCGATTTGTGATGACCAAATCACCTCCAAAAGACTTCCTCTCCTAAAATTATCTCTCCAATACAATGGGGATTAGAATTTAAAATAAGAATTTGAGAAAACAAGAAGTATGTAGAAGTAATAAGAATGTTTATGAAACCAACAAAATTAATTAAGGATGTTGTATATAGTACATGTGTATAAAATACAGAAACATTAGATTTAGGGATGGTGTATAAACCAAATGCTTATTTCCTAAAGAAAGAATAGTCATTAAAGTGAGTGACATAAATGTACAATTATCATTTAAATATAATTTTTAAACAAAAATTTAAATATATATGGAAGTACATTCATGAATCAGCAATGACATAACGTAAATGTTGAAAAATGTGAAGTGGCTACTAGATGATTATTTGAACACATAATTGCTCATTTAATGATTTTAATAGTTTTACCAAGTAGGATATTAATTTAGTGTGGTGATAAGGTACTAACATATAAGAACCAGAAATACTTAGCAGAAAGAAATTCCTAGAGAAAAACAATTAATGATTTTGTTTTGCAAAATTTGTATTTTCTACATTGAAAAGTTTTTTTTAAAATATATATTTCCTTCTATAACAACTAGTACTATCATGTGACACATACTTTCTGTAATAGACTGAACTGTGAAGAAATATAAAACTGGGGAGTTAACAATGCCTATAAATTTTAAGCTTTTGTGTAGCTAAATTAATTTTCTTTTCTCTAAATAAAGAGTATGTGGCTAAATATAAACAGACTCCATTCCTACAGAACAGCTGGCAGTACTAAGCACTGTCTGTCTATACAGATTTAAGAACTAGAAATGGCTGGGTGGGTCAGCCATGCAAGCCTAGCAAAAAGTGGTCCGAAACAGAAAAGATAAGAGATATACAGTAGTGACAGATTTTAAATAAAATGACTTAGGGCATGTTTAAAATATATGAAGGCTTGAGTGAGGAAAATAAAAAGAGAAAATGATACATAAAGTCCTTAAAAATAGAGTAAAAAGAAATATTAATAAGCCACATAAAAATGGAAAATATAAAGAATGTAGGGATAATGTATGTTGTTGTCTTTAAGTTTTTTTTTTACTATAAATGAAGTAGTTACAGCTGCTAAAAACATTTAATTATAAATGCTGTTGGATTAATCCAATCTGTATTTTCTGTAAATGAATTGACATTAAAATTGAAACCCAAAGACATGCTACTTTGGAGAAGAGGTTTCTTTTTATTTCTACAGAAAATGGGAAGCTGTGGGTTTATTTCCAGTTAAAGAAAATAAAGTTTGATTGAGGAATACCCCTCTGAATACTCTCCAATGGAAGTGGATGACCCAGATGATTCAGCATTTTAGAGCACTTATGTTGAAGTTTCCTCTGAGCTCTGCATACAAATTAACTTCAAGGGGACTGGCTAAGATGACCCAGTCTTACACACTACTCCACCAAAAACTTATCCATAAACCAAAAATTTTCTTTGGATCCCCATGGGATTACCAATGCCCTCATTCAGCAGGAAGTAGCCGAGAGGACTGCATTCCCAAAAGATGGGTTATGGATGTCTATGCTTGTTTACAGTTTTGGGTATAATTTGTTATAGATAATGGGAAAAAGGGATATTAGATTTGTGCTTCTTCTTGTTTTAAAAAGAGAAAAAGGGGAAATATAGTGGAGTTATGCTAGTAATGTAAATATTTGTCCCACCTATGGGTTTAATAAAAGCTGATTGGCCAAAAGGCAAACAGAAAGTGTGGGTGGGGTTACCAGGCTAAGAAAACTCTGAGTATAGGAAGAACAGAGACAGATGCCAAAGTCACTAGGGCTGAACAAGATGGGTTAGATTGAGAGCAAGCATTAACAAGTTATATGCCTGGGCCCTAGGTCAATCAACATAAAAAAAAAAAGAATTACCAATCTTATATTTTGAGGGTTTTGTTTTTATTATAGGTTTTAAAATAATACTAAACAACCCTACTCCATATTTTGAAATGTCTGTTTGGTTTGCTTGTCTTAAATCAATTTTCAGATTTTTCTAGTGGTTTCTTTCCAGAAAAAAAAATGCACCTATAAAACTGCTCCTTTTAGAAACAATAAAATAAAATTTGAAAAATGTCATCAATTTTTTTTTCATAATTTTTTTCTTCTCTTATATATTACATCTCAACAGTTTCCCTTACTCTTCACCTCCCAGATCCTCCTCCTCTGTTTCCCTTGAGAAAACAGTAGGCCTCCCAGGATTATCCAACAAACATAGTGTAACAAGTTAAAATGAGAGACTAGGCACAAACACTCATATCAAGACTGGAACAGGAAATAAAGTAGAAGAAAGAGGTTCAAAAGTGGGCAAAGGAGTCAGAGACACACACCTATTCCCCCTGTTAGGTGTCCTGCAAGAACACCAAGATACATAACCATAACATATATGCAGAGGACTTAGGACAAAAGCATACCATCTTTCTGGCTGTTGTTTTATTCTTTGTGAGACCCAATGAGCACTGATTAGTTGATTCTGTGAACCATTTTCTTGTGGTATCCTAATCTTCTCTGACTCATACAGTCTTTCTACCCTCCCCGTGTTTCTGCAGGATTGCCAAACTATGCCTAATATTTGGCTGTGGATTTCTGCATCTGCTCCCCTCAGTTACATGATGAAATCTTTCTTCTGAGAATTATTCTAGGCTCCAGTCAAGAAGTATAGTAGAATATCAATAGGCTATTCTTTTGGCTATTTTTTTTGTTGTTCTGGATATGTTTGGTTTTATTCTAAGTCTCTGGACTACTAGCCTACTGTCCAAACCGTGACAAGCATGGTCCCTCTCTCGTGGCATGGGTATCAAGTTGGACAAGTCATTGGTTGGCCACTTTCATAAGATCTGTACTAGCCTTACCAGCACATCTTTCAGGCAGGACAAATTATAGGTCAAAGTTTTTGTGGCTTCTTTGGTAGCCAAATCTTTCCACTGGAAACCTTGCCTAGTTATGTTAGATGTTCAGTTCAGGATCCATATCCCCCATTACCAGACACTAGGGCCACCCTCATAGAATACTGGAAGTTTTTATTATAGTACATTTCTACCTCACCTCTGAAATTCCCCACAGTTTGATTCATCTCTCCAAGTAGTCTTTTATTCCATCCCTTAGTACAGAAGGCATAATGTCAGGCTTGTAATATAATATTCATTTTAAGTGTCAAATAGAAAGAAGAATTGTTATAAAGTACAAAATCAAAAATGAGTAGTAATACCTTCTTTTCCCTATTTCTTCTATATTCATTTATTTTGATTATAATTTGGTACTACATAGTTTATTTGTAAATGTCTTATGACTCATTAAATTACATAAGAATCAAAATAGAGTTATTTCATTACTATATCTCTTTTGACAGAAATCATACCATCTAGGATAGCTATTACCTTAAAATCATGTTATTTCCCTAAATATAAAAGTAGAAATAAAATATTATAGTATTTGTATTATTGATATATTTCATGTAAAATATATTCTTAATGATTACTCCAAACACTACAGCCAGAAAGTCTATTTTCAGACTCAAGATTCTAGAAAATAGTGGTGAGAGAATAAATAGATATCCATACCAAAAATTGAATAGTCTTTATACTCTGTTTACACATTAACTCAAAATAGATCATGGACATAAAGGAAAAAACATAAAAGAAAGAGACCTTTATGTTTGTGTGTGTGTGATTATGTTTTGTCTTTCACTCAAACAGTATACTTGGAGAGTAGAACAGTGGATATTGATATTAAGTTATATTTTGCATATATAATATTAACGTCTTTAAAGTTATTACTATTAGGTTCACAAGTTTGATATGCAGAAAATATTTTTGTTCATTTGCACTGTCCCATTTCTTTAATACTACTTGTTCTCATAAGTAAAAACTGAGAATGTGTTTCCATATTCATCACTTTACAGTACTTGATATAAATTCATTTATTAAATAATGAACATAAAAATATTGTAATTTTAAATTATAAGTTTGCCTTTTAGCTTTCATTCTGTTTACAAAAAAAGTTGATACAGTAGCTGAGAGTGTGTGGGGTATACATACTTCTACTCAAAAGCTAAAAAAATCTTAGTGTGCAGAAAAATTATATACATTTGTGTTAATCAGGGAGTCAAAAAGACTGTGTAAAAGAGAAAACCCGATTGTTTGAGAAGGAAGGGAAGAAGTCTGTGGAGAGAGATAAGTCTGCACACAGAAACCAACTTGGTGACTGGGTGATGTCTGGGAAAACAATGGCCTGGTCCTTCTATGCAGTATGCTAAAATATACAAACATCTTAGAAGAGTGAAAGACCTGATTCACCACAGTCACTTCATTCATCTCAGTTATTGTATACTTGTTCTACATGGCTTTTTATCACTATAAGATAAGAAAAATAATTTAAAAGATGAGATGAGATGATTTATTTAGATTTTTATCTTCAGAGCTTTCTGTATGTGGTTAACTGGATCTCTAGCTTCTGGGCCTGCAGTGAGTCAGAGCATCATGAGAGAAGGTAGGTAGATCAGAGTTTCTCATTGCATGACAAAGAAGAAACAAAGAAGAGAGTAACAGGAATGGGCTAGGGCTAAGATTTAGCCTTCAAAAATTATGTAACTTAAAGTGACCCAGTTACTCCGGCCACACCCATAGTGATATCACCTACCATAGGCTACTCAATAATAGAGCATTGCTTTTATTATATGGCTGACTGGAATCATAATATGCTGCTACTGTTTGAAACTACAAGGCAAACTGTTATAGCATATTTCCAGCCTGGGAAGAGGGATAGAATTCAAAATATATTAATTTTTATTAGTTTATTTTCAGTACTAAGAATTAATCATATGTCCTCCAGCTCTCAAAACCTGAAGTTCAAATTTTCATTAAATCTACATATTTGCAAAGAATTAGAAAATATGCCAGGCAATGTGATGCACTTCTTTAAGCTTAGCACTCAAGACTTAGAAGCAGGTGAATCTCTGTGAGTTCAAGAACAGGCTGGTCTACAGAACAAGTACCAGGACAGCCAGAGTTATACATAGGAATCCTCTGATAAAAAACTAAAATGAAAAATTAATTGAATGCACTGTTATTTAGTAAGGATAAGTATTAAGAGTACACCTGTATGTTTCTACTAATATAATAGTCATACTAATATAATAGTCAATCCTTCTATGGTTTCACTTTCTATAGTTTGTTACTCATGGTCAACAATAGCACAAAATTAGTAAACAGAAAGTATCAGAAACAAATAATAATCTAGTTTTATATTGTGCATGATAAAAGATCACAGAAGTTTCACAAATTTTTGTTTTTTCCTGTTATTTTCCACAAAGGATGTGAATTAACCTCTTTGTCCAGTGTATCCACACTATGTATTCTGTACATTGATTATCTAGTAACCATCTCAGTTAAAAGATGAACTGTCACAATATCACAGTGTTTGTGTTCATGAAACATAGAATGAACTTAGTTTATGTCATTCACTTCACTTTGTGTCATCAAAGAAATATTTTATCACATCAAATCACCACAAGTATGACAATATCTAGATATGAGAAAGTGCAAGGGAGAACACACTCATGTAACTTTTGTCATATTATTTGTTACAGTATTCATTTTATTACTTGTATAATACAATCCCTAATTGTTTTTTAAAAGACTTTATTTTTATAGTTTGATTTTTTTTTTACTGTTTGCAGAAACTCAGCAACATTTATTTGTAAAAGACAGCATGATCACATTTGGCACTCACATTTTCTTTTTTTGTGTATGTTGAATTTTTTTTGATTATTAATTAAGTCATATTTTTCATCAATGTATATCCTTGCAATCTCTAATTTGCATAATAAATTTTATAGTAGATATGTATATGGCAGAAAATATGGTACAGAAATACACATTATTTTTCTGGAATTCTTAGAACATATTTCATGAAAATAGTAGAGGATGTGTTTGCTTGTGTCTTTGAGTTATCTAAAAGCATACACTATAACAATTCATCTTATTTTTTCACCTCTTAAGCTTAAGATAGAAACAGTCAGATGCACAAGTACACATACTCAAATATGTAAAAGCACCCTGAATTAAGTTCTATTTTCCTTCATGACAGCACACACATTTTTTAACAGAATACAATGGGTTTGGCCTGAAATGATGAAGTTCATGGTGACCCTTATCAAGGCAGATACATCTCTAATTGTTTCATTTCATCGATGGACAAGTTTTAGCACACAAACTGGCAGTTGTTGTTAAAATTTGTATTTTGTAGCTATTTGAAAGTAAACTGCACCTTCAATCCATCTGCAAGCTCTGCTTTTTAGAAGTACAGCTTTGTATTTGCAGTATCCATTACATTCTTTTGCATTTCACTTACATCTCTTTTGCTTAACAATAATACAATGATGTTTTAAGTATCGATGTGTGGGAGTGAACTAATTATACAATTCATGTAATAACAAAAATTTTAATGGAAATATCTTGCACGTTTTCTTGACCTAGTTATTCAGTAAATGATACCTGAGTCTTCAATTTCACATCGCGGTACAACTTAGTCAATAATTTCATAAACATGCTTCTTGACAAAACTAGAATATTATGACCTCTATGTAGAGTTTGGCCCAGGTGTTTGTCTCTGCTCAAATAATTCAAATGCATTGCTGTGTAAATAACACAGTCAATAAAGTAATTACCGCACAAGCAAAAGTCTTCAGTTCAATCCACTTTCCCAATGTTGCAACATGTGCTTACTTTACCAGTGCTGAGAGAGCAGAAGCAAGCAGATTTCAGTGGTTCTCTCACTAGCCAGGCTAACATAATCAGTAAGTTTCAGTCCACAAGGAAAATCCATATCACAAAAATCAAGGTGCATGGCTCCTGAGTAACATTTTCTGGCATCTACACACATGTCAACAAAATCAAGCACACATTTACACATTCACACACACACACACACACACTCCAAACACATGCACACAAGGGAAGGGGGAATTGAAGAGACTTTGAGAAAAATGACAATACACATGCCATCTATAATTTCATTTTTTGGAAAATACTAAAACCATAAAAAGCATAAAGCATTTGTACCAAAAATAACAAAACATATTACACTCTTCATTTAATAAATGGGCCACTAAAGTACAGAGTTCTGAAAGAAGATATATATTCAATGACCAATAAAGGTTTAAAATTGTTTTCAAGTCTATGAGCAGTCAAAAAATACAAATTAAAACTGCTTTGATAGCCTTGCCCCAGTCAGAATTGCCTCTATGAGTAAAACACAGGACCACATATCCTGGCAAGGAAGTGAGCAAAGAGGAAAACTATATTCCTTACACATACTCTAATGGTGAGAATGTAAAATAGTTCTGCCAGTACATGGCAGAAAGATTCTAAGATAGTAAGATATGAACTTCCATGCTCACCCATGAACTGTTCATATAAGGTAGCAGATAGAACTATCCTAGATGTCCATAAACAGATGAATGGTTACAAAAAATGTGATACATGTAAACAATTAAGTTATATGAGTTCATGTGGAAAAAGTAAGACAAAACATTTTCAGTTAGGTGGAAGCAACCTGAAATAATTATGTTAAATAAAATAAGCCACTTTCAGAAAGCAAAATGGTACAAAAACATACAAGGATTAGAGAGTGCTGGGAGAAGTCTCTGATGGTAAAGTTCTTGCCATGCAAGCATGAGGACATAAGTTCAAGTCCCAGAACTTATTATAAAGTTTAGAGTCTGTAACCCAAAGCTTGTAATTCCAGCACTGGCGAGTCAGAGAAAGAAGGACATCTGAGGTGCTCTGTCTAGCTCTCAGTGCTCCAGTTTTAGTGAGACCCTGCCTCAAAATAAGGTGAATGGCAACTGAATAGACCTCTGACCAACACACACACACACACACACACACACACACACACACATTGAGAGAGATAGATAGAGAGAGAGGGAGAGAGAAGTGGAGGGGAGGGAGGTGGGAAGTATGTGTGTAAATGTCTGATGAAAATAAAATGGGGTTAGGAGGAGAAGAGAAGATATTAAGAGAGGTAAGAAAATGAGAAGATAGTGATATACATGTGAGAGGAAAGCAGGAGGTGGAGCTATTAAGAGGTTGGAGGAAGTAAATGAGCAAAAAAGGCAGAGAACAACCGTGCAGGACAAATTAAAACAATTTATTATGACAAAGAAGGTCATAATTTGTATGTGGACTTGAAAAAATAATATAAGAAAAGGCAATCTACAGTATATTACTTTGTAAGAAACAGAGAAGTAGGGTCTAATAAACACATTGAAAGTTCATATACAGTTATTCTTATTTCCATAATCCCTGTTTGTGAATTTTCCAAGTACACAATGTTATTTGTTTACCATCTTCTCTAAGTAATTACTCACTCACAGGAATTTCACAGCTCTCACAGATAGGTAAAAAATAAGTTAAAATCTTTGAAATGTAGCCAAAGAGATGTCTCAGCAATTAAGAGCACTTAGTGTTCCTGGAGTTTGCCCTTGTCAAGTTTCCAGTAGCTCTGTCTGGCAGCTTAGAAATGCCTGAAACTCCAGGGGATTCTATGACTATGACTTTCACAGGCACACACACACACACACACACACACACACACACACACACACACACACACACCTACCTTGGTGTAATGTATAAAATAAATTTTCATAATTATAATTTGAAAAAAATCTTTGAATAGCATGACTTGACTATATCATTTCCAATGAACAGCAAACAAAATAATATTCTGACTCCTTATTTCAGGACTCAAAGAATAAAATAATAATCTATTTGCAGTCTAATTCTCCCATTGATTCTAAACCTTTGGTTTGTAATGTTGTGAAAAGTTATCCTTAAGCATGGAGGTGAACTTGTATGCATGAGTTCTAAACTGAAGAAAGCTACAAAACTTTGAGAGGGGAAACAGAGAAAGCTGTGATAAATAAGAATACTGTTGAGCATGAGTTATAATATTAGTGGCTATGCAACTACAGTTTATATTTTCCAAATGAATGGAAAACTAATTATAAAATCTTCTAGTTCATTATGTAGTTATATTTGGGGTTGTAGGAAATAAATGAAGTTATACATTAGCAAAACTCCCAATGCCATATTAGTTAATCTTTTACTTTTCATTGTAATGCTTAAAAACTGTACCACAATTAGTACCAGAAATGTCATGAAGTTAAATACAATATGATTTTTGTTTCTGTTCAATGAATATTACACAGGTTTTTATGCAGATAAAAATCCATTTGCTGAAGAGTATCTCTACTTTCTCATCATCTCATTTTCTTATATTTCTCAACTTCTTTGGCCTTTTGTCTTTCTGTTTTCTTTGCTTCCCCTGTGAATTCTTTTTCTTGGCCATCTAGTTTTAACTTTATTCTTTTGTTTTTCTTATCAACCATAGTGATAATAAGATACTCCAACCTCTAAAACTTCTCATCACTTGGTGTTTTCTATTTTTTTCTTAAATTTATCTGTCTTTTATATCTATATCTAAACAGGCTCATATAAAGGAGTTATGGGCATCAGAACCTAATGACTCTGATATATTGTAGAAACTTTTAACTCTTCTCTAAGTATGCCCCATAGTATTTAGTCAATTCAGTAGCATAAATTTGAGGATAAAGAAGAAAAGGTAATGACTCCAATTATCCGAGGTTTATTTGTTTTTTTTTAATGGAAAAGGAATATATATATGTGTGTGTGTGTATTCTAATGTGTGTACTTGTAAGTATATGAAAGTATTTGTATGTGAGGTAAAATTCAGTGTATTTATGTGTAGTGTTCACTAATAATGTATATAGGCATATATTATAGATATTTGTATATACATGAATAATGTATATAGGCATATATTATAGATATTTGTATATATTAATAATGTATACATTTATAAAATTATATATTGTTGCATTCAACTGGAAGACAAAGTCTTTGGGATGAAAAAGAATAAAATTTCCTTTATTAGTCTGCCTGCTCTTTTTTAAAAATATTGTTTCTAGTATTTTTTATTTTTTTAATATCCTGACTGAAGTTTCTCCTCCTGTCTTCTCAGTCCCTCCTCCAACACTCCCTCTGCCCCATTCACTCCTTCTCAGTTTCTATCCAGAGGAGAGCAGGCCTCTAATGAATATAAACAAAACATGGCATATCAAGTTCCAGTAAGACTAGACACCTAACCTCAAATTAAGACTGAGTAAGGCAAAACCAAATAAAAGAGTCAGAGAAAGACTCTGGTCCCACAGTTAGGAGTCCCATAAAAAGACCAAGTTATACAACTGTTGCATATAAGCCAAGAGCTTAGGGCAGTCCCATTCAGTCTCCTCAGTTGTCAGTTCTATCTCTCTGAGTGCCTATTATTCCAGATTAGTTGATTCCATGTGATTTCTTGTGGTGTCCTAGAACTCTCTGGTGCCTGCAATCCTTCCTTTCTCTCTTCAGCAGGATTCTCCAAGCTCTGCCTAATGTCTGACTCTGATGCTCTGCATCTTTTTACATCACTTTTAAGATGAAGGCTTTCTTTTCTTTTTTCAAGTCTCTTTTTTTTCTTCTTTATTTTGTATTTACCAAAAAAAAACAGTAAAATGAATTTAAAATGAGGAAAAGTTAACAATAACTGTAAAAGGATAAGAATCATAAGCATGGCTTATCAAGGGTGGTAATGCAAATAAGATTGCTACACATATATTTACTTTGCGTTCAGCTTTCCCTCTGAATTTTTTTTCCATCCCTGTATATCCTTATTCAAGGTCCCTTCCCCCTCCCACCACATGTGGTCATTTTTCTTCTCCACAACTCCCCATCCCCTCCCTGGGCAGGGAGAAGGCTTTCTTATGACAACTGGGGTAGGCACAGTCCTATGAGTATAACAATGCCATTGGGAATCAAGAAATCATTTTATTTATTAACTTTTGTGTTTTTTGCTTTGGTTTAGAGTTTTTGTTGTGTGTGTGTGTGTGTGTGTTTTTGTTGTTGTTGTTTTTGACAGTCGTGTTTGGTTATTTTCTAGGTCT
The DNA here is from genome assembly GCA_004025045.1 of Sigmodon hispidus. Classification (NCBI taxonomy): domain Eukaryota; kingdom Metazoa; phylum Chordata; class Mammalia; order Rodentia; family Cricetidae; genus Sigmodon; species Sigmodon hispidus. Next base: position 33,301 of record PVIH01011305.1, on the reverse strand, counting down.
CTGGGCTATTGTAGTAAGTTTTTTTTGGCCCATTTTGGGTCTGGGAGGTTTGTGACCTGGCGAGCGTGAGGCGCCGGCGGTTTGGAACTTGGTTTGTGTGCCCGCGGCTTTTGTCTTTTAAAAGAAATGAAATTACATGGTTATATATTTTAATATTGTTTGGCCTATATCTTAAGCACATTATTAGCTAGTTCTTTTATCTTAATTTAACTTATTTTTATTAATTTGTTTACTACGTGGCTTTTAGTCCATGGCTAGTTGGTATTTCTATATATCTGTTTTCCTTGGGGGTCTGATCGTGAGTGCCTTAACTCATTATAAATCTTCATCAGAGTTACCATTATTTATCACATGGCAAATTCTGTACTAGAGCATTTTGTGATTTCCTCTGTCAATAGAAATAATCCAAAAATCTTCACTTTAATCTCAGGCAGACTCTTCAAACAAGGGCAAAAAATGCAGACACATTCTTTATCAAAATATCAGAGTACCAGTCTGTAGGCCATATACTAGCATTCTTCTCCTCTGAACCTGCCTGATCAACACAGTTTATCAAATCATGTTCAGTACCACTGTCTTCCATACTCCAACTAGAACAGCCCATTAAACAAATGTTTAAAGCATTTCGTTGCTTGCCTAACCAAAAATCTGGAAGTCAATATTACTTCAAGCAAAAACATAGTCAAGCCTATCACAGTCATACCCCATTCCAAGTACCAATTTCTTTCTTAGGGTTTACATTACTGTGAAGAGACAGAATAACCACAGCAATTTTTGTAGAGAAAAACATTTAATTGGGTGGCTCACTTAGAATTTCAAGAGATTTAGTCCATTGCCCACATGGTGGGGAGCACTGTGGCATGCAAGCAAAAATTATGCTTTCAGGCAACAGGAAGTCAACTGTGACACTGCGCAGTATCTTAAGCATAGGAAATCTTAAAATCTAACTCTACATTGTCACACTTCCTCCAACAAAGTCATACTCATGTCAGCAAAAAAATGCCAATCACTATAAAATTATGGGTGTCAAATTACATTCAAATTACCACAGTATTAATTTAGTAAAGCATGCAGTGAATGAAGTACTTTATCAAGATACACACTAGTGTACATCATAGTATTATGGAAACTCTTTCACTTTGTATATTATTACTTTACGTGAGTTCTGTTTTCTGTCATCTTTCCTAAACTAAATAATCCCTTACCACTTTGCAAAATTTCATATTTATTTATATCTATTAAGAAATATATTGATGGATTATTTACCTCAGAGTATATTTATATATCTGATTCAAAACAAGGAGAGTTTCCAATTTTAGAATGTCATTATTCTTCTCATGGAATATTAAGTATTTTAACCATATACTCAATTTGTTATAATTGACTGGAACACATAACTAGAATTAGAAATGTAATGTTCATTGCTAATCTTTAATAGAGTCATTGTTTTGATGTACATATCTTGGTTCAGTAATATACCACATTAGAGAAGACCAAAGTTATTAACTTCAATTGATAAAGAATTATGAATATAATTATAATCTTGTTAATTATTTAGAGCCATGAATTATGCAAATGCAGCAGGTAATATTAATCATCTCCAGGAAGCAGAACAATTTTCCTAAAAGAACATATAAATATTAAAAAGTAAGACTTGGCTCTATTATGTACCGTTAGAGCTTTAGTGTTCCCTTATGAACAATGTTTGGATTCAGTTCTCCTTTATAAAATGAAATATCCCCTAAATGTATTTTTTACAAAGGCCAAGTGAATGTCATTAGATTTTTCTTTTGTCTATAAAATGCTTGCAGACTACATACTCCCACATGTTTATATATATACATATATATATATCAACAATATCTGCCTTTCAAGCTAATACTGGTCTGTATTATATGACATCCTCCTCACTAGTAATAAACTGAAATGATATTCCTGCTGTGAGACAAAGCTACGTGTAATCGTCTTGCGGCATTTAACAAAATACTAAAATTTCTCCAGATTAACATATCACAAACACATCTGCAGTTCTAAGGAACAGAAGAGAATTGAATGAACAAATTGTAATGAATTTCTATAAGTATACTGACCAATTATAGAAAGAATATAATGCAAAATTTAAAAGGAAAGTATTTCTTATGTGGATTTTTAGAAAACCCATGTTGACTAACATTTAACATTCAGTTTTGTTAATAGATTGTGATAAAATTGCCTTGGAAAAGTAATGTTTTTCTTTGCAATTTTAAGGAGCAACTGTAAGAAAGTATATTCTACACAATGTCCTGTTTTGCCTTCTTAGAGTTTGACTCATGATTTTTATTTAAATCTATTTCATTGTATATAAAATAATTGTTTAAGCTAAATACTTACTTTGAGCATGAGCATTATTCATTTTATGTTTCTATATTTCTAAATACTCTTATGTTTACATATTTATGACCTTGGAAGACTATATTTATTTGAAAATGTGAACATTTGGTAGGGAGGCATCAGAGAATAAAGGATACACACAAAGGCAAGGCAGAGGACTCTTGTGATTTTAACCTGTTCTTGTTTGTTTGCTTGCTTGTTCATTTGCCTGCTTTCAAAACAGGATTACTCTTTGTAGCCCTGGGTAACCTGTAATTCACTATATTCCAGGCCTTCCTGCAATTCACAGTGATCGAACTACCTCTGCCTCATGAATACTGGGATTACATGAAGCCCTTTGCCAAACTAATAAAAAAAACAGAGAGTGTTCAAATCAACAAAATCAGAAATGAAAAGGGGGACATAACAACAAACCCCCAGGAAATACAGAGAATTATCAGATCATATTTTGAAAATCTGTATTCCACAAAAATGGAAAACCTAGAAGAAATGGACAGCTTTCTAGACAGGTACCACCTACCATAATTAAATGAAGATCAGATTAATTACCTAAACAGGCTTATAACCCTTAAGGAAATTGAAGCTGTCGTTAAAAACCTCCCCAAAAATAAAAGCCATGGTACAGATGGTTTCAGTGCTGAATTCTACCAGACATTCAAAGAAGAATTACAACTGTTACTCCTCAAACTATTTCACACAGTAGAAACTGAAGGAATATTGCCAAATTCCTTTTATGAGGTCACAACCACCCTAATACCCAAGCCACTCAAAGACACAACAAAAGAGAATTACAGACCAATTTCCCTCATGAATATTGATGCGAAATATCTCAACAAAATTTTGGCAAACTATATACAACAATGTATAAAAGATATCATCCACCAAGACCAAGTAGGCTTCATCCCAGAAATGCAGGACTGGTGTAACATACGAAAAACTGTAAATGTTATCCATCATAATAAACAAACTAGAGGAACAAAACCACATGATCATATCCTCAGATGCTCAAATAGCCTTTGACAAAATCCAACACTCCTTTATGATTAAAGCCCTGGAGAGATCAGGAATACAGGGAGAATACCTAAATATAATAAAGGCGATTTACAAGAAGCCAACAGCCAGTATCAAACATAATGGAGAAAAATTCAAAGCAATCCCATTAAAATCAATAACTAGAGAAGGATGTCCTCTCTCCCCTTATCTATTCAATATAGTTCTCGAAGTTTTAGCTAAAGCAATAAGGGAATGAAAAGAGATTAAGGGCATACCAATTGTAAAAGAAGAAGTGAAGCTATCTCTATTTGCAGATGATATGATTGTATACATAAGTGACCCACAAAATTCTTCCACAGAACTGCTATGGCTAATAAACACCGTCATCAATGTAGCAGGATACAAGGTTAACTCAAAGAAATCAGTAGCCCTTCTATATACTAAAGATAGAAGAGATGAAAAAGAAATAAGGGAAACATTACCCTTCATAATAGCTGCAAATAGTATTAAATACCTTGGAGTAACTATAACCAAAGAAGTAACAGACCTATTTGACAAAAATTTTAAATCACTGAAGGAAGAAATTGAAGAGGATATCAGAAAATGGAATGCACCACCATGCATGTTTTTAACTTTTAATCTTTTGAAGAGAGGGACTTCTAAATATAATAGTTTAATTGCATGTTTTGAATAGCTTGTACTTCATCGGTCATTCAAAATCAAAGGCAGTATCTTACAAATGTGAACTGGTAGATATCAGAGACACAAATCATAGCTATCAAAATATTTTCTTATAATATATAGACATCTCTCTTTGCTAAATAAAATCTGGATTTATGTTGAGGTTAAACTGCAAATATGGAAAACATGATTTTATAAACAATAAACAACATTGTTTGTGGAAAATGAAAAGAAATTATTTCTTTTACTTTACAAGATTTGGTCTAGGCTTGCTTGAACTTGCTTGCTACTGTACCTTCTGCCCTGAAACTAGTGGTTAGTGTTACTGTGATGCTTCCAGTTTCTATGAATTATAAATGCTTTCAAATAAGATTCTTCATTTTGCTCTCTTTCTGAAGACTACATGAGTGAAATGTCAAACTCTTTTCTTTCACAATATTTCTTCCAAAGACTGTGAAAAGATAAAAAGGAGACATGAAACTTCTGAATTTTTTTTGGTACATAAGTATACTATGAAGATTCAAAGACAAAGGTCAGGAGATATAAATTAATTCCTTAGCATTAGGAACAGTAAATTTAGGTTCAACAAAAAATTAAGTTTAATAAAAAGGGGATTTGTGATGTCTAAATACATATAGAGTTGTAAAAATTGTGTATACTGTTCTCATCTCTCAATTCTGCTATGTATCAGTTTTCCAAGTTTATTATTTTGATTCTCTCAGCTCCTTTATGACCTTAAATATCCATTTAATGAATGCTATTTTAAAACTATAACAGCTAAGGCACTTTTCAAAAATTATATCATGTTTTGCCCACAAAAATCTACTGAGCGAAATATTTTTAGTAACACCATCACACAAATAAGTAAGGTAAGACTTGTCACTAATCATTGACAACAGCACAGTAGCAATCTGGTGCTGTAATCTCTTATTTAAATATCTACTAACAAGGCCTGTATTAAGTGTTACATAATCTGACCGCTGTTTCCATGCCTAAAAATTCAAGACTTTTTTATTTATCCCATCTTCTCCAGCATTCTTTTTAAACAGGTCACTTGACTCTTGCTTTCTACTTGTAAATGTTTTCAAGTGTTTGTACCATTTTACCCTATTTTCTGTACTTCATTCACATAAATACATATAAAATTTCTGCTCCTGGAATTCTTCCAGTGGTAATCTAATTTGTTTTCTTACTTTAATGTTTCTGTCTACAAGAACTTTGTCAACAGATATGCACAATTAAATATTTCCTCAAAATTTTAACCATTATTTTACATTCTTGGCTTTTTGGAGACCATGTAGAAAAATAAATCTTTTTAATTTCTACCTTATGTTGTAAACAGGAGAATCCTGAGGTCAGAAACTGTAATGTTTTCATTTGTCTTGCCTCAGACCTCTACAAAAAGAGCATTTAAATGCTTACTGTGTGAATGGCACACATAAAGCATGTTTTTTTCATCATGGTGAATACTGAACAGGAGCTACAGGACTATTCATCAAAATGAGGGAAAAAGAGATTCCTCCATGGGGAGAAATGTTAACCTCAATACTTGTCCCTGTGGCCTATTTTTAGCTCTTCCATCTCAATTTGATGTTGTGCTTTACAGCAAAAAAGTGCCAGTCAGAAATACCTATCTATTGTGTGTGACTCAAGCTAGTAGATTATAATCCCTAGGGCCTAGTTCTTTGAAAATGTGTTTGTATTATAGTCCAAAAAGTCTTACACTCTGTCTTCCTTCTTACCTTATTTAACTTTGTATTTGTCAAGTTTATAGGAACCTACATTTGAAAAGAGTTCTAAAATTTTGCCTTTGTGTATACACTTACAACTAGAGATATTTATCCTCATAAATTTCATAAAAGTTGGTTCTTAAACTACAACTCCAAATTACAAGAAACTAATCTTGTAAAATGTCACTTACATTGATTATATTTTCCTCATTTATAATAGTATATTAAAACATAACCAAGCATTTTTATGGTGAACTAGATAAAATCCAAATGAGTGTTTAATCTTAGACATAATCTTTTTATATGTCAATATCTATTGTTCAAAATAGAACATTATTTTATAAAATTATATGTCATTCTAAAATTTATTTTTACAAGTAATGGATTAGCATTTTAATAAATGATAAAAGAATTTGATAATTTAAGCCAGGTGTAGGACATGGCTATAATCCCAACACTTAAGTGGTAGGAGCAGGATGATCACCAGTTTGGGACCATCATTAGTTACAGAGAGTTTTAGATCAATCTGAGCTAGAGGAGATCCTCTGTCAAAAGCAACATAGGTATTGAATAATAAAAAAGGCAATTTATTTTAATTCACTGAATTAAAGGAAATAGTCAACATAAAATTTCATTAAAAGGTTAAATAGCAAATATAAAGTAAATTTAAAATGAGATACACTAAAAAAATCTATATAAATCTTTTTACAACTTTTCTTACCATATTCTTCAACTATATGGGAAACTATACCAAGATAGATGTTCAGTTTGAATATTGCCATTTTCATTTTAATAGATATTAAACATGTTTTATATGTAAATTCAATTTCATATTTTGTTTATTTTGGCTTATTTTTCATAGCACAGAATTAATGTAAAAACTGTAGCACTTAAATATGTGAAAATGTATGTATCATAAAGATATCTAAAAATGCATTGTTACATTAGCAGCATTCACAATGACTAAAACCTGGAAAAAACAAATATATCATTCAGCAGGTAAATGTCTAAATAAACTTTGATACATTAAAACAATAGTTTTTAATCAGCACTAAAATGTTAACTAGCAAGCCATAAATACACATGAAAGAATCTTAAGTGCATAACACCAGTATTAAAAATCTAAGTGGTATGTATATGTATATATATAACTATTTTATACTCTTGAGGAGAAAAATAGTAAAGATAAGATAATGTTCAGCAGTTTTCAGGGATTATGGAAATGCGATTAAAAGGTACAAAACAATTTTATGGCTGTAAAATGTTACTATTATTATTATTATTATTATTATTTTTAACTTCATACTGTTTGGCCAATATCTCATGCAAATTACTAGCTAGCTCTTTCATCTTAAATCAACCCATTTCTTGTAATCTACCTACCACATGTTCCAGCCAGTGGCTCACCTGGATTTCTTTCATGTCTGTCTTCTTTGGGGGTCAGAAGGAGACTGACTAACTCCACCCTCCTTCTGCCTGTCTGTCCTCTGATTCTCCACCTACTTCTATGGTGCTGTGCATAGGTCAAAACAGCTACTTTACTTATAGCATACAGAGAATATTCCACCACATTTCCCCTTTTCTGTCTAATCAAAAAGGAAGATTTCAATTTCCATTTAGCAAAATTACAACAGAACAGCTCTCAAGCAAGAATTACAGTCACAATATCCAGTCTATTTGTAATTGACAAAATTAAAGAGAATATTCCATTATCTACCTTACAATTGTGAGTCTAAAGTTTCATATCTAATATACCTTTTAAACTAAAAAGATCTATACCTATAATTATTAAACCTTCAACCACATCAAAGACCACAGAAGGATATAATATTATCCAAGTAAAACAGGAAGTGCAAGCAACTTCCAAAGTCTAGAAAATGACAGAGATGACACCTGTCTGCCTGGACAGTCACTCAAAGTTCCTTTGTAATGTTGGGGCACCTATCTTCAGCCTATATGGCCCAAAGTCTCTGGCATACCTTTCAGTGATGCAGGAAATCTGTCACAGTCTGTCAGTTGCTTCTCCTTGTGTCCAGAAAGATGCCTGGAATCTTTTTCTGTAAAGCAGGAACCTGAAGGAACATCTCTGCTTGTTCTGTCATAGTTCAGAGGTCACTTTCCTATGGAACCTGCATATCCAGTTTATGCAGCATACTATCAAGCAGTCAATACCAGAATAGTTTCTTGTCCAGTGGCTAACTGTTGCCACAAATTAAATTCCACAAGAAGTTTCTTCAGTGCCCACCATTTTCCTGAAATACATTGGTGCTGTCAGGAGCAGACCTGTCTCACTGTCCAGGAAAGTCTAAGTTCTTAAAATAATTTAAATGCCATATTCTGCATGGCTTTGAAGTGTTTGAAGACTACCTATCTAATTGAAATATATATTTGTATATCTACAAAAACCTAACTAATATGCCTATAAGTTTGGTTATGATGACTATTAATCTGCATTTCTCAATTACACATTACAATTTTAAATGAGTTACAACAGAATCATACCTTAATCAAGAGTAGAAAAATACATACAGCATAAATAAATAAAAATCAACTTATCTTTTCTAATCATTTCTATATCATATTCTCCCCCTTTTTTTAAAGAAAAAAGATTGACTATGACCATTAACCATTTATAATGAAAACAAACATTAATAAGTAATATTTTTGGAAGTTGAATGTAGCTTTCTTTTACTACTTTCTGCTGTCAAAGGACATTGTTGATCTCATGGGGTCTTGAGGCTGGATCACCTCAACTGACTTCTTGGAAGCTGAGAATGTTCAGGTGGCCTTGGCAAATGGAAACATATTTGCCTGGAACCAATCCACAGGTTTTGATCTTCTGTGGAGAATAAAACAGAAACTCTTTTCCCAAGCAACATATTCTTATAAACAGATTTCAAAGTCAAGGTATCTTTAAAGTATATATATATATATATATATATATATATATATATATATATATATATTTGTTTAACTTAGCAGCCTTAGCAATCAATTGTCTTTCTGTAATTAGCTCATTAAAAGTTAAAAAATTAAAAGAAAACACAATAACCATAAGCCAGACTCTCTGTTTATCTGCCATCTTCATATGGCCATTTTATCTTTATTTCCTATTTCTGTTTCTTAATGGGCTTTCTTTACCCTTTTTTTTCTTTCTCCCTCTCTCTGAAACCTATGCATATTTTACATACATTGTACCCTGTTTGAGGTTTTGTGAGTCTAAATCTACTTTATTAAGAATTCTTAATCATTTTCTAACCCAAAGAGCTTTTAAAATGTCAGTATCACTTTAATTGCTGACTCTGCCCCTTTTGGCAGCTCCTCAATATGGTGGAGGTGCCCACTGCATCTCCCTTGCTGCCAGTAAACAGACCTGACTCAGGAAATGCTGCTACCAGAAAAACTGTTTTTGACTCTGTTTCCTTTCTGTTCAGTATAAGCAGAAACCTTAAATCATTCACACTTATGCCAAGCTTTCAATGAAACATGAGTTTAAGCTGTGTGCCGTGGAAGCACCATTTTTAAATTCAAGCCTGAACATCAAGCTGTCTCTGTACAATAAATCAATTCAAATATGCAATTCAGAAAGCCATTTTTGGCTCTTTTTCAGTGATCTAGAACGCTTTTTAAGCTTCTCAGGCTTTTTTGCGGGTTTTCGGCCCATATAGGGAGGCCTTCTGTTGTAGTAAGTTTCCCAGGCCTGTTTGGAACCTGCCCGGCTTTTGTCCCCCAAAGAAATAAATCAGACACTTATGTTAACTTCATACTATTTGGCCCATATCTCATGCACATTACTTGCTAGGTCTTTCATCTTAAGTCAACCCATTTCTTGTAATCTACCCACCACATGGCCCAGCTGGTGGCTCACCTGGATTTCTTACATGTCTGTCTTTTTCGGGGGTTGGATGGAGACTGGCCAAAATGTTACTATTATGATTAATATTTATTATGCAAATTATTATATACCCCAAAACTATAAAGTATCCTGAGAGTAAGCCCTTAATCTTTCATATATATTTTGGGTGTAATGTATTGGTGTAAGTTCATCAGCTATACTTTTATAATATGTGGTATCAAAGAGTATATACCAGATTCTCTGTTTTGGTGTGAACCAAAAGTGTGTTCTAAGAACTAAAGCTTTTAAAAAGTGTGTACTACTCACACCATTACAAAACAGCCCTATGAATAAAGAGAACAAAAACTCACCAAAAGAGAAATATAAATGTCACTACTTATAAACATAGGTTCAGAGATTCATGTAGATTTATTTTAGTTCTCAAATTGAAAGTAGCCAAAAGAATAAAAGAGTCAGTGAAGTGACTGTCTTATTGGTCATGCTATAAATTTGTTTAATGATTTTTGAAAGGAACCTGGAAATGAGTATCAAGAACACATTACTCTTTTGGCCCAGCAATCTATTCTCTAAGACACAATTGACTAGGGTAGACAATGTTGGTCTGTTGCTATTATCCTTATCCATGGATATCAATAAAAACAATGCCCTAAATAGTTTGCAGAAAATGGATCTGTTAAAAGTATATTTATATCCTAAAATTTGCAGGCAAATGGATAGATTTGAAGAATATCTTCCTGAGCAAGGTATCACAAACTCAGAAAGATAAGCAGGGAATGTACTCACTTATTAGTGGACTCTGAGCCTTTGTCTGTCCTTGTAGTTGAGGTGTGTTTCTTGTATGAAACAAAAGGATGGCTTCTGTTTTTGTACCCATCTTGTTAGTGTGTGTCTTTTTATAGGTGAATTGAGTCCATTGATATTAAGGGATATTAGTGACCACTGAATGATATTTCCTGCTATTTTTGGAGGTATTTTCTGTGTAATTCCTTTCTCTGGGCTTTTCTTCTGTGGGCTTATTAATTGTTTGTGGTTTCATGGGTGTATCTTGGATCCTTAGGTTGGAGTTTTTCCTCTAATGTTTTCTGAAGGGCCGGATTGGTAGATAGGTATTGTTTCAGTCTCAGGTTGTCATGTAATATCTTGTTTACTCCAACTATGGTGATGGATAGTTTGCTGGGTATAGTAGTCTAGGTTGGCAGCCATGGTTTTTTAATGTCTGTATAACTTCTGACCAAGACCTTCTTGCTTTCATTGTTTCCTTTGAATAGTCAGGAGTTATTCTGATGGGTCTGCCTTTATATGTTTGTTGGCCATTTTCATTTGTAGCTCTTAAAGTTTTTCTTTGTTCTGTATGTTTTGTGGCTTGATTATTATATGCCAAGCAGACATTTTGGGGAGGTCATATCTATTTTTTTGTAAGCTTCTTTTATCTTTATAAGCTTTTTCTTTTTTAAGTTGTGAAATGGCTCAGCCATTAAAGGCAAGGTTCACAACCAAAAATATAAATAGAATATTTTGATTTATATTTATATGTTGGAAAGATGTAGCTATTTAAAGGTAGGCATGTAGCTCCATGGTAAACAGTCTTCTGGGTACTGAGCCTAGTGTTTGATTCCAACATATATATATATATATATATATATATATATATATATATATATATATATATATATATATAAATCTAGTGTAGCAAAGAGGGTCAAAGTCAAAATGGTGAGTCCAGGGCAACTTGAATATTCTTTGTCTCTCTTTATATCTGGATACTAAAATTAGTTTGTGACACCATTGACATACTAGTTCTAGCTAAATAAGATGCTATATTAGTAAAATAAAACTGAAAGTGAATTCTATATAGGTTTACTAATATCCTTTTTATGTTTTACCATATTATCTTTTTGCTCACTGTGATTACTACCCATTATTTATGTGTTATAATAATACAATATTTGTCTTTCTGTGTCTGGCTCATTTCATTTAGTATAATGTCTTCCAAGCATATATTTTTCCCCAAGCTTAATTTTCATATATAATTTTCATACATTTTCTATTGTAGTTTATAAAAATTTAATGTGATATATCAAATTAATTACAGAGAATGTATAGTGGTATATGTAAGTGTAGATTACATTACATTTGGAAAGGATCTACTGCTTTTTAAACAGAATGTATAAAAAATAAAATATTTTGTTTTTCCTTAAAACGTAAAATATATATAAATTTCATGAGATCTCTCTAGTTATTTTCTATTTAAAAACAAAGTTGGCTCTAACTTTAAGATATAGGAACAAATGTTTTATGAAGTAAAACATACGCTAAATGATGTGTTCCTTTTGAAATGCTAATAAACACAAATGATCAATTTTATAAAATATATTTAAATGATGAATCAGAGAATCTAGCCCCATTTTAAACTGCATATGATGTATATTTTCCAATGACTATAAAACTGTAATATTTATTTTTTTCTTTAATTCTGTGTTATTAAATATGTTCTATATTACAAATACATTTTGAATTACAAACTTAGAGATTTGAAAAGTTCAGCTGAGGTAATGATAGGATTTTATGTAAAAAATATTTTTAGGATCTGTTCCCCTTTTCTCTTCTGAATTTAAGGGTAGGATATGCTTTGAGTGGATATTTGTTTATTTGTTTTGTTTTAGTTAATTAAGTATGGCAGTAACATTTTAAGTGAAAGATATTAACATACTGTAGTAATTTAATATATAATATATTTACTATAATAATAACATGGAATATAAAAGCAAAATCACCAGATATATACCAGTGACATGCTGATAGAGAATATGCAACATAGATAAAAAAACAAAAAAATGAATAAACTCAGTGTATTTTTTACTACTCTTGGTCTAATGCATAAGAAAGGATTCATATAGATTTACAGGTAGGATGTGGATCAAAATTCCTTTAGAGTTTCAGTAAGGTAAGCATGAATATTCTATTATTTAGACAAACATTTCAAGATTGTATTTATCACAAAGAAGATTATTGGCAAATACTAGTTCATTCCTTTTTACATGGTTCAAAGGCTTATAACTTAATGTGCAAATTGAGGAATTTCAGAGTAGTAAAGGGACCTTTACTCATTTTGGAATCTAATGTATCAGTAAATCAGTGAAAATTTGTACAATAAATACATTTATTAACAATAAAGTTATTTATACATATATTTAGTTCTGTTTGTTGCATGTTATCATTTTATTCATTTGTTATTCTTTAAGTTTGTTTCTGGATCTGATTAGAATAATGTTTTTTAGTGATATACTCATTTTTACTAAATTAGCCATGGTGCAAATTGCATTCATTAACCTTATTGGCATAGCTGCCTGAACTGACATTTTGTAGGCTTAGGTACTTTTCTTTATTTTATTTTATTTTATTTTATTTTATTTTATTTTATTTTATTTTATTTTATTTTATTTTATTATTATTAACAAAGAAGTCACACTTTCTAACCTTGTATATCTTTATTCAAGGTCCCTACCCACTCCCATCACACCAGGTCATTCTTTCTTCTCCAAAAATCCCCATCCCCTCCCTGGGCAGGCTGCAGGCAGTCCCAAGGTCCCACTGCCCCAATATTGATTAGTTCAGACTCCACTCCTGGCAGATCCAGTTTTATCCCCCCTCCCTCAAGAGTGAGTCGGGTGCTCCTCTAGGGGGAGTGGGATCCAAGGTGTCAGTCAGTCCAGGGTGTTTCTGATCCCAAGCTGTTCAGTGATTGTGGTTTGCAGCTTGGGCATGCTTTGATTTTTTCTTATTTGTTTGTTTGTTTGTTTGTTTAGAGTCCACTAATGAGTGAGTACATCCCCTGCTTATCTTTCTGAGTTTGTGATACCTCACTCAGTAGGATATTCTCCAAATACATCCATTTGCCTGCAAATTTTAGAATATCATTTTTTTCTTACTGCCGAGTAGTACTCCGTGGTGTAGATGTACCACAGTTTGTTAATCCATTCTTCAGTTGAGGAACATCTAGTTTGTTTCCAGGTTCTTGCTATTACAAATAATAGAATATTTCAAAATGATTGAAGACTTGGCCTTTCAAAGATTCATTTAATGTGTGTGTGTTTGTGTGTGTGTGTGTATACAGTTCAGAAGACAAATATCTGACAAATATCATAAAAATCTCTGCAAAGGTATGTATTTTTTCTTAGATTCTTTTTACTTAATGAGAATAAAATATTGTTACTTACATTAAATAAAAGAGTATCAGATGTAAAATAAAATTTTTAGCACATCATCTGCAACATTTTTACGTCTATGTCAAGTATTTCAGCATATATTATTAAATATATGATTTCTCAGCATAAATATAAGAAAGCACATTATACAATTACAAAGCATATATGTACTTTTCAAATGCTGCAAATGTGACTAATATTCCTGCTTCTAAATTAATATTAAGTTAATCCTGTAGTAATAGGTTTCTGGCCAGGCCTTGCCCTACAGTTCAGATCTACTCACTACCACTTATGCCCCACAAAATGACTCAGATTCTCATATTAATTTTATGCTGTTTGACCTATCGCTTAGGAATTTTACTAGCTAGCTCTTTTATCTTAATTCAACCCATTTCCATTAATCTGTTCTGCCACATTACCTGTGTCTCACTTGTGTTACCTTATACATTGATGCTTTGGTGACTGAATCATGGTTTTTCTTACTCCACCTTCATTCCCCTTTCTATGCTCTGATTTCCTGCATACTTCTAAGGTGCCCACCATAAGCCAAAACAGTCCCTTTATTCACAGCATAAAGACATCCCACATCACTTCCCCTTTTCTGTCTAATCAAAAAGAAAGGTCTCAGTATCAACATAGAAAAATTACATATAACAGAACATCTGTCAAGCAAGAATTATAGTTACAATATCTATTCTCTTTGTATTTAGCAAAATATAAGAAAATATTCTATCATCTAATATTTCCTTGTGAGTCTAAAGTTTCATATCTAATATACCTTCTATAATAACTAAAGAAAAATATACTTTTAGGTATCTAATTTTCAACTACATCAAAGACCACAGAAGGGTATACTATTACCCAAGTAAACAGGAAATGCAAACAACTTCCAAAATCTAGAAATGACAGAGATAACAGCTTTCTGTCTGAATAGTCACCCAAAGTTCCTTTCTAATATTAGGGCATCCATCTTCAGCCTACAAGCCCAGAGTCTCTAGTATAACTTTCAGTGAAGCAGAAAATTGGAAGGACTACTCTTCCCACTCTGGCATAGTTGGTCAGTCTCTTTTCCTTATGTCCTGAAGAATATTGGCAGTTTTCTTTGCAAAGCAGGGGCCTGAAGGACCATCTCAGCTTGTTCTTCCAAAGTTCAGATGTCACTTTCCTATGGTCCTGCATGTCTAGTTTATACAACGTATTGTCAGGCAGTCAATGAAAGAACAGTTTCTTATCATGCAATGGTGCCCTACAGTGCATGCCAGATATCAGG
Source organism: Sigmodon hispidus (assembly GCA_004025045.1). Taxonomy (NCBI): domain Eukaryota; kingdom Metazoa; phylum Chordata; class Mammalia; order Rodentia; family Cricetidae; genus Sigmodon; species Sigmodon hispidus. Next base: position 18,196 of record PVIH01011305.1, on the reverse strand, counting down.
GAAAATTCACTAGAAATATATCATATAAAGAATTAATATTTATGAAAGGATTATACAAATACTCACTCACTGACACAAATTGAACCATAAAACAATTCTTGGAGAGTGGAATATCCAACCATGAATGGTTCAATCTGCTCCCCAAGAAGGCACGAACAAATAGGAAGAAAGGTCAGTGTTCCAGAATCTCAATGGTCTCTGGTCATGCCTCATTCAGGTTGCCCATATTCCAGAGACATGCCTCTAGCTTTGCCAAAGAACACTTGAATCCCGCTATATAATCCTACCCTCTCTATGTGGCCCTTACTATTGTAGGCATGAGGCTAATATAAAGAGTGCTATATTTTCCAGCTATGCAGAAACATATGCTATGGCAAACTATGAATGAGAATGTATTGGAATGTAATATTTCACAGTTGTTTGATGGCCCACAAACATTGCATCCAATGAAACAATCACATGTGAAAATTTTAATGAAACAACTACTTGAAGTTCCAAGAAAAATAACTTAAGAATATATACAAAATAGAGAAACATTTATTGAAGAAAATCTTCTAAACCTCAGAACATCCAACAGCACTTAAGCTACCATTTCCAAAACTACTAATCCAATTGTTTGCTTTGGTAGACATGGGCAATAGACAGAGCCCTAGCATTTTCCTCTGCTTTGCTGTGTCAACAAAGATTCCACCCCTGGTTATCACTGCAGACATGACTTACAACACAAAACACAAATTCTATCTCTCTTAAAGAGAGAAGAGTGGCTACAATCATAAAATTTAAGAAATTTAATAGTTTTTTAAATAATTGTGGTGAGATAACTTTTAGTAAGAAGTTATGACACATCTGTAATCCTGCTGCCACTTAGTCCCAAATAACCATACAAAGTCTTACATTAATTACATGTTGTTCAGCCTATGACTCAGGCTTATTGCTAGCTAGCTCACATCTTATCTCAACCCATTTCTACTACTCTGTCTTGCCACATGGCTCATGGCTTATCTGTACTTTATTATACTTGCTTTTTGGGCTACTGGGTCTTATCTCTGTCTGACTCTGCCCTCCTTTCCCTTTATCTGTACTTGTATTTCCTGCCTGACTATAAGCTGAGTTGCTACAAACCAAAACAGTTCCTTTATTAACCAATGCTCTTCATAGTATGCAGAAAGATATATCAATAACTTAGTTTTAATGTGCAGAAAATTAGGTTAGATCTTCACAATGAGGAAGAATATGAATGAAAACTTTAGGATGCATGATTAATATCAGATCAATGACTATATGATGGGTTAGTGACAATTTTTGCACAAGTAGCACAAAGGAAATTATGCAAAATGTTTTAATTATTATTTTATAAACATTGTAGCTCTTGGTTATCCTTACTGTGAGAAAGGTATTATAGATAATGTTAATTTATTCAGTCATTAAAAATAAAGCAGAGATTATCAGTGGCTTTACAGTAAGTACCATGCTACTCACCTTATACAGAAATCGAACCCATAATTTCAGTTGATTTCCTGGGATTCTAAGAATAAAGCCCACATTTCCTAGCATCTGAACCTTAGCTTCATGCCTATATCATTTTTCTGACTATTAGGATACATTCAAAATTAGTTGTGTAAAGTCTTGAATTTTTTACCTTTCTTCTTTATTTCTCATTCTTGGAATAAGAGCACTGCAAAGCTAGGGTGAAGAAGAAACAATACCTTGCATCACAAGGTGACTTCCAAGTAGATAAAGATGGGCAATTGATACTTTTAAAAACTCTATCCTTGTTAGTTCTAGCTGTCAACTTGAAAACAAGTTACCTGAGAGAGTCTCAACTGGGGGATTACCTGGATCAGACTGGCCAATGGGCATGTCTATGGAACATTTACCTAATTGTTAATTGATGTGGGATGGCCAGCATGCTGCATATTGTGCATAGTGCAACCTGGGCAGGTGGGTCTGGATAACTCTTTAAGCTGCTTTCTTTGATTTCTGACTTGGCTTGCCTGGTATCAGACAATGACCTGTAAAGTAAAATTTGTGACAGCAACAGAGAACAGATTGTGTTAGAAAGTAAATACAATTAATAATATATTAGTGGGCAGGAAGAGATTGGCAAATTAAAAAATAATCCTTTAGCCCAGAATAGGGAAGAACAAAAATTACACATTATTTTAAAAAGCCAAATGGGTAATAACTAGGGTATTAATAATAGCTGAAGGCAATAGGATTTAGGTGAGTTCTCTGTTTGGAAGAAGTACATTTATTATTAGGGTAAGCTCTTATAAGTACAAATTCCTGTCTGTAATTTGCACCATTTGAAGAATTATGGTTCAGGTTGGCTGGTGTACAGTTAGGGGTGTTCAGCATAAGCCAATGTGTTTGTAATTTATGGTTATGTAATTTCAAGCATGCAATTACCAACCTGGCAAATCAGAGCTATTCATATAAGGGCAGTCCTAGTCAAACACTCTAGTCCCAGAGTGCTAGTTTGCAGTTCTTTGCTGTCACCTTACAACATTCCAAGACAAGTATTTTATAATATAAAAACTATGATTTCAAAAATTCACTAATGTGAACCAAGTATACATTCTGATCTTTTTTAATAGCCTTCTCTCCATTTTTTCATCTCACATTTTAGGCATTCTGTTTAATATGAAAGGCTGATATTGGAGATTGTCTACCATATTTCAAAATTTATATTACAAATTCCAAAGCACTAATTCATTTTTATATTTATACTTTCATATATGACATCTTAACTGTAGTTTGCCCTCCCTCTCTTTACTCTAAATTTTTTTCCTTCTACTTCCCTTCTCCTGCAGATCCACCCCATTTCACCTCACCTCAGAAAAGGATAGGCAGGACATCAATCAAATGTAATATAATAAGATATAAATAGACCAGACACATATCATTACACCAAGGCTGGATAAGTCAACACAGTAGACAAAAAATGGTTCCATGAACAGGCAAAAGTGTCAGAAACCATTTTTGTTCCCACCGTTAGAAATCCCAAAAGCATATATACATATATGCAGAGGACCAAAGTAGACCAGTATAGGCTCCCTGATTTCTATGAGCCCCTTGAGTCTTGGTTCATTGATTCTTTTGGCCCTGTTCTCCTGGTATCTCTGGCTCATTTGATTCCTCTGATTCTTCTTTGCCTTCCTCCATAGTACTTTCTGAGCTCCACCTAATGTTTGAACTTTGGACTCAGCATCTGTTCTCATCAATTGCTGGAAAAGTTTCTCTGGTTACTCTGATGACAATTCTGTCTTTGGTCCCAGAACACTCTTCAGGCAGAAAAAAACTGTGGGTTGAAGGTTTTGTGACTGGGCTATATCCCAGTCTCTCTATTTGAGGACTTTAATGAAAACTACTAATGCTTAAACCAGTTTCTTTAATGTACAACTTAGTGGAATTCTTTGACTATGTATATATTTTTGTAATTAACATGAATTTTAGTGCCTTAACATATATTTTTGTAGCCGCATCTCTATTTTATGGAATGTACTAGTCAAGTTACAGCCTCTTCAACATTGATTTTTGTCTAGTACTCTTATTTAAATTAATTATGTTTATCGTGCAAAAAGACAGTGTTTAGAGAACTTTGAATCTTAAGTTCATTATGGATATTATTGACACTGACCTGAAGAGAGAATTCAAAGTCAATCAAAATGTAACTTGTCTGCTGGGCAGGAAGGAAAATAGTCTAAATAGACATTTATGGAATCAGTGGCTATCAGATAATAGAAAAACTGGACTCTAAGAAATTAAATTTTCCCTAAGATTATCTTACTGGGAGAAGAAATGTTGAAAGCCAAGGAGACATATAAAGAAAGTACTTGTTTCCCAGAGGAAAATGCAGAAAAGGTTTGGAGCTCAGGCTAATACTTTACTTACAGCTTTCACATCAGACCAGATTCAACTACCCCTCTTAAACAAACTTTAAATGAGCCAAGCTAATAATAGAAAGTAGAAAACAGTGACTTATTTAAAGTAACCACAGAGGGACAGGAAAAAAGAACCAATAACTCTAAGTCAATCTTCAGGGTTATAAAGTAATATCAAAGTTTAAAAGAGTGGGCTAATTATATGCAAATCTAAGCTGTTCTGGTCTAATTTTATTCCACCAAGTATAGACTAACCGTAGCCTAAGCTTCAGTCTAATCCTATACTGACTGTTTTGTTTTGTTTGTTTGTTTGTTTGTTTTTTTTTTTTTTTTGTAAACATGACTTAAGCTAAAGGCACCAAAAAGGCATCACACCTGAGGAAATGCCTCCATGAGATTCAAGTGTAAGGCATTTTCTCATTTAGTAATCAACTGGGGAGGGTCCAAGGGTCAGGCCCATCATGGGTAGTGCCTACCCTTGGCTGCCGGTTCTGGGTTCTATAAGAAGGTGAACAGAGCAAGTCAAGGGAAAGAAGCCAATAGGAAGATACTCTCCATGGCCTCTACACCAGCTCCTTGCTCAAGGATTCTGCCCTGTTTCAGTTCCTGTTCTGACTTCCTTCAATGATGAACAGCAATGCTGAAGTACAAGGCAAATAAACCCTTTTCTCCTTAAATTGCTTTTTGATCATGGTGGTCTGTGTAGCAATAAAACTCCTAAGACACCTGACAAGATGTTAGGACTGGGTAAAATCTCCTTCTGGGAGGCCAGTTCAGCATCTAGTTGGTGCCTTTTCCTTCTCCCAGCATGAGATTCCTGAGGAATTTACCATATCTTTTAAGTCTATTGCCTTAGGAGTCAGAGAGTCATTGTGAGAGACTTTAGGACATCATATTTTCTTTCAGCACAATCACAAGACAGTGATAATGCTTTAGCTAGACTACTTGTGTTTATTTCTAGTTTCCTCTTTAAGCCTTACCTTTATGTTAGAATCTTGAAGATGGACTTGGGAGACCAATGGATCTCTTTGTCTCTCTTCCCAATGTAACCATATTGAATAAATGTTTTGTTGTTATTTCCTATTAATTTGGCTCTTTATGTTATATTATTGAAGATAAATGACAAATGGGCTTATTGGAGCAGAGGCCTGTAACTAGAATTTTGTTTCAAAGGTAATACTGGGAAATCTTGAGAACTGGAGAAATAATGGAAGAAAAGAAGAAAGGGAGGGATAGAGGGATAGTCTAGGGAGAAAAGGAAGGAAGAATCCATTTTGTGTTGGTTGCATTAACAAAAATCTATGTTTATTTTGCATAGTTTGCTTGAGGCAAGTCCTCATTACATAGAATTCAGGTTAGCCTGGAACTCAGTAAGGTCTTAGGCTTACCTAGAATTTAGAATCCTCTTTTCTCAGGTTCTTGAGTATTGGGATTGGAGGCTTATGCCATCTTGCCTTATATATAAAACTGTCAAACAAAACAAAACAAAATGAACAGCTTTTGTGTGTGAAGAGGGGAATAGTTAAAGCAAACAAAACCACAGTTATCATTGTCATTATGTTATAGAATTAATATACCTTTCTAGGGAGAAACCTCACCATACATTTAGAGATTAATAAAAAGTAATGCTCTTTAATAATAGCTAGCATCTGGCTCTGGCTTAAGCTCTAACAAGAGCCAACCTTGAGCAAAGGATTTTTACTAACTTGTATATTCCTTAGGCTAATGAACTCCATATAGCCTGTCATCCTTAAATCTCTTTTTGATCCTGACTACAGGTTATGCTGAAGAACCAGTGAAGCACCTCTATTTTGAGCAAAAGTCCTTGAACTCCAACTTGAAACAGGCCTGAGTTCTGCTCAGTACAAAGTGCAAAACTGGAGATAGGCTAGGGGCTACCTGACAGGAGCTAATTAACCATGGAGTGTCCTGGCATCAGAGATAGCCTAGGGCTATTTGATAGCCATGGAATGTCCCAATCCAGGAGATAGTCTAGGGAGGAAGGTGAGACAGCTAGCTAAGATAACAGAGAAATTCTGGAAAGTCCCCCCAAAATGAGTTAATCAGAATTGTATCAATACTAAGACCTCTACTTGATATAAACATTGTGTTTTTTGCCTTTAAAACCCAGCTGGCAGAGGAACAGGTGCCTCCTCTGGACACTGACACACCATGTGCTGGACAAGTTCCCTGTCTCAGCTTGTATTTCAATAAATACTTTTGCATCTTGCAGAGTTTGTATCTCTGGTAATCTCTTGGGGGTCTCACAAACAGGGCACAACAATACAATGAACAATTTATACAGAGACAAATGGCAAGCCTGCCAATTTAGATAGATGCAAGATTTACATAACAAAGGTATTGTCATAATTATTTCAAGTACTTTTTCTTCAAGTAGTTACTAACCAAAATCATCTTGCCCATTTGGCAGAATTATGCTTTCCTCAAGAAAAAAACTTGAGAGTTTATGGCAGGTCAGAACTTGACTTTGTTTGTGACCTTGCACTGCTCAATTGAGTTGCCTAAGGATAAGTTGTAAATCAGGATTGTCTTCTTTTGTTATAGGAATGAAGCCTAATGATCTGTCAGTCCAGTAGAGAAACATCCTGACATCCTAAATTATGTTTATGTCTAGCATATCTGGTTAGCTTAGTACTTATTTCCTCATTCAGGAACCAATTAACCCTTTGCTTAATTCTACTTTGTGGGCCTTAATGTCACCCAATTAGATCTATTCGGTAAACCCTTTATAACATTAGTTTTATTCATTGATGTTTTTCTACATTATACATAACTCTTTCTAAAATAAAATTATAATTCTATTGTTGGGGGAAAGTATACAAAAGGGCACATACAAGCAAATATTTCATCAATATATATTTTAAGTTTATTGGATATTAAGTATGTAACAGACATTAAACTTTTAAATTGCCACAAATCCTGAACTTGCAAAGGTATTTAAGTAAATATTATTCTAAGTATTACCCAACTCAAAAATAAAGTTTATTAAGTACAACACATGGGTAAAGTAAGTAAGTTTTGCAACCAACATAATAGACAAAAAATATTGAATTATTTGCATATAGTAAAACGAGAAGCATGCTCATGACCTATTTATTATGTTGGCCTTAAAAAAGTGAATTACAAATTAATTTTCAGAAAAACTGGAGGGAAGACGGTCGTAGCTGTATTCATATAAAAAAGTATGTTCTCTTTAAATAATTAAATGTCTGTATTTTGGTAATAACATCATGGGTATTTTTTTTCTTGAATTTTTCAGTAAATAATTTTTAATGTCAATACAAATAAATCTTAATTTAGCACAATACGATGAGTGAATTCAGAGCACGCCATTGTGAAGAAATGACAGTGTATATTGATTAAATGGATCGTAACTGAATATCATTTGTTTGAAAGCATCATTTTTATATTCAAAAGAGGTAATATTTTGTGCATAAAGATAAATTTTTCAAAAATTAAAGAAGCTTATAAGTAATTTTTAAGTTAAAAGGAAAAAAATCACGCTGTTGGCAGTTGCACAATATTCTGTGATACATTGTGTATACATTAAAGAAACAAAAGCTTTCACCTTTGTAAAGTCCACCTTAGTAAAGTCTATAATGTTTATTTATTTATTTGAAGGTAAAACGTGACTACACAGTAAAGACTTTGGACACATTCTGTTTATATTACTTGGGGGGTTAAATGAACTCTGACTTATAAAACATCCATGGATTATGGACATGAGATATAAAAGAGAAAATCTGGCTGAGAAATGTTAAGCAAACATGGGTAAAATGTCCAAAAATGAATGTTTTGAGTTATATCATGGGATAAGCATGGTAGTTCACAGGTAGTACCTCATACAGGATCTTAATTTCAGTTAAAACTAGATTATGTCCTAACAGTTATACTTTAATCAAATAGAATATTATGATTATCTTTATTTTTTAACCATTCATTATGACTCTCACACAGAAAAAGAACTTTAGGAACTTAAGAATTGAAGGCTTAATGGTTAAGAGAACCCTTTCTGCTCATCAAAAAGACCCAACCAAGAACAGCTCTCAGCACACTTTGTCCAGAGAAAACTGTAACTAGATTCATGGAATGTGATTTCTCTGGTCATTAAGGATATATACATTCACACATATTTATGTGCAGACATTCACATAATTAAATTAATAAAAAGAACAAAAACAAATCATTAAAGAACAGGGACTTTCTTAAAGACAGAAGGTAATTTTATACAGATTACGGTCATATCAGGTTCAGTGAAGATGAAAAGCAACCGGGTAAGAGGTCACAGGAAGATGTGCTCAGTCACTCAAATAATTTTAATTTGAACAAGAGCACTATAAATATAAATACATTTATAAAAAAAATTTGATCTTGGAACCTATGTGTCTTAAAACTTGATTAAAAACAGGTGATAAAAAAGATTGCTTAGAGTTGATGATGAGACTCATTTACTGATGTGTACAAAAAGAAAATAAATAGGTTTAAAAGAAAATACATAGCTTTGAGGAAGGTGGTAGCATGTTTTATTTATTCCTTTATTTTGGTCTTGCTAAGTTTGAGGTAGAATCACTCAGTAAGCATACACTTGTATTCCCTCTAAAATCATGATTCAGAAAAGTGGCATTGTCTCAAAAAATACACTGATTTTCTTTTTGTTCCCTGAAAAAAAATATTTTTACAACAATGGGCATCCAAACCCTATCACAACAGAAAATAAGTGTTTAATGTGAATTATTGTTTGTTTTTTGACCATCATAGAGAACCCAAAGAAAGCCTTACCATCTTAAAAAAGATGTCTAGCATGCTTTTTTAATATTAGAGACCTTGAGTGATTATTCTCAATGAAAGAGTCCATGTTGAATATAAACTTTTTTATAATCAATTTATGATAAGTTAGTTATATACTGAAAAATATTGTATCTCTGGAAAGAATGCCTTAGAGAATTTCTTTGTTGTTAACCAAATTAAAATACAGAATTTCAGGGACAGAGGAGTTTGCTCAGAGATTATGAGACCTAGCTGCTCTTCCAAAGGATTTGGCCTTGATTCCTAGTACTCACATAGTAACTCACAAGCTTCTCTAACTCCATTTCCAAGGAATCCTATGCCCTCCACTGAACTCTGTAGGCACCAGTCTCACACACAGAACACATAAAAAACATGCATGCAAAACACATGCATATATAATTACTAATTCTAATATATTTTAAGTAAATAATAAATATAGTATTTGAGGGAGAGAATTAAATCAGAATTATATGTGCTATAAAACATGAATGTAGGGGCTGGAGAGATGGCTCAGCGGTTAAGAGCACCGTCTTCTCTTCCAGAGGACCTGGGGTTCGATTCCCAGCACCCACATGGCAGCTAACAACTGTCTGTAGTTCCAGTTCCAGGCAAACACCAAGGCAAATAAATAAATAATAAATAAATAAAGTTTAAAAAAACATGAATGTATTTTAAAATACATATTGTATATAGGGTAGGGTATAATTTCCTGTATGATAGTTAATCAAATAAATAAAAAATTAAATGACTAGAGAAATACCCCCAAAATATCTTATTTTGAATTTTTCCTTATACTGAATAGATTACTTAGTTCCAAAATTTTGGCTACATCTATATTTCAGCAAGATTTATAGCAATTCTTTTTTTAAATAGTATTTTCACAATATTTTAATAGTTTTCAGGGCATAAAGTAAAGTCAAACCAGAAAATTGTATTTATACTTTTAATAACATGGTTTTTTTTCTGCAACAATTTTCACACTGAAGACTTTTAAATAGAGAACCATAAAGGTGTTTTGTTGTTGCAAGATAAAAATAGCAATTTTGTTAGTGAAAGCCAAAAGAAACATTCCAAATCCTTTCTTATTCAATCTTATGACTGCAAGCTTAAAAATCTCACATTCCCATCTTTCTCCCAGGTACAAGTTTGTCTATAGTTTAACTCATATTTCCTTATGGATACAAAAATATAGCCTATTGCATCTTTAAGCACTATACAAGATGGCATATGTCATAAAAAAATCAAAGAAATGACGAGCTACTGAAGTACTTACCCACTACAACCTGATGACCTTTTTGAAATAGGACTATGCTGAGAAGTTCTAAACTCTGAAATCCAATGGAGTAGGTCACTCACTACAGAGATATATCTTATACAAAGGCCTTCAGGTGTAGAAGAGTTGGGGAGCTAGAGAATAAATGAGGTCAGTATCTGTGAAACTGAAAGTAGCTGAGCCAAGTGCCATGAAATGAGGTAGATTTTTGCCAGGAGATTTCTGAATCTCAAAAGGAGTTTAACTTCACTCTAAACTAAGGTCAATAAGAAGCTTTTGAAATATTTGAGGGTACATGCTGGGTGGACTCTTTGAAGAAGGTTGTTCTGATGTTATTTGAAGAGACAGAAGCTGCCAGGGTCCAGAAAGTCTAGAGTTTTAAGTCAAGTATATATTGTCTAGAAGAAATTTTATTTATTCAGATGGCTATGTTTGAAGTTTACTTAACAATTTTAAGACGTCATGTAACTACATGAATAGCAATTGACAGCCCATTCAAAAAGAAGATAGGTTCCCATTTTTATTAGCTCCCCTGCTTGGTTTGACTCTAAAAGACACAAAGTAACATATGTCCAGTTATACAAAGTGCAATCCAAATTATGGCAATATTCTATTTAATTTAATTATAAATCACCTTTAAAAAGAACGTAAGTTATCAATGTCTTCTGCTCTTAAAGAGGTGGTTGTATCCATCTCTGATTTTAGATTCTTACTAGAATCTTACAAGCACCAAGGCCACATCATTTTAAGTGACTAGAATGCCAGTCACGTCTCAGGATCTCTATTGATTTTGCAGGTGAGCTGAACAATGGTTGTGGCAGTATTGATAAATATATTTGCTCAGATCAAGTGTAATTTGAAGTACTAAAAGGCCTGTGGAGGGTTTGCAAACTAAGAATTTATTTAGAAAAACTAAGACTCATTATTGGGGAAGAAAACAATAAACCACAAAGGATTTAAGGCTGGTGGATTGTGATACCCTTAAGATCATATATCTCCAATAGACTATTTACTTAACAAAGGAATAATATAAAATGACAAGGAATTTGTCATTTATTACTTGTTTTCTTTTGTTTTTTAACTAGCTTCTAAATAAGAAGCTCAAAATTTTGAGACATTACTACAGTAGATATATTTCTGGCTCATGTCACAGTCCAAAGTGTATGACATGTCAAAGCAACATAGATTTACTTTATTAAATAAAACAAGGACACAAAATACTTTTATATTATTGCTCCATTTCTTTTATATGAGAAATCTCTGTATTATATTACTTACTGAGAAAGCAACTAGATAAGACACAGCAGAAGTCTCACATTGTGATCAGACTTTTTCCCCTTCTAAAGCAATTATGGAGGAAATTTGGACTGGAGAATTTTTTGAGCCCAGGAATATGTGAAAAGAAAGGGTAGGCAACATGATGAGACCACAAGTCACACAAAAAAAGAAAGAATAAGAGAATGGGAGAGAGCAGATAAGAAAGAACAAAAGAGAACAGAGAAGAGAAGAGGAGAAATGAGATGTGGGGAGGGGAAAATGAAGAAGTAGAGGGGAGCGGAGATGGCCCCTTAACATTTTACTAAACCCAGAGTAAGGATATACCTCACAATTACAGTTCTTGACTAGGCTGCACAATGTTTCTGTTTCTATCCTTAACACATTTTGTTTAATTTTAAATTCTGAAACTCAGAATAAACAGTAATTACTTCTAATTTTACTCCACTGATAGAATTGAATGGCAACACCACATTTGGGTGCATATAGGGCTGAAATTATGTGGACTGAAATGAGCTGAAATTCTACTGTAGTATGAACTAGTGTAAATGTTTATGGGGAGTGTTTTAGCTCTGTAGAGGATGTTACAAAATTACACATCGTCTCTGTCAATATCTCCACATTTATCTAATAAAATCTGACATAAAAATTGAACAATCAGTACATGTATGATTGTGCCATAGGTTTCCCCTAGTTCTATGCTACCTAGGATGAATCAATATGCAAATATTTTTATTTTGTACATAAAACTTGGGCAAACTTGTCCGTAAAGAGGACCTCTTTTTTCCATTTATGACCCAAGGCACAGTCTTGGAACAATCACCCTTGGTTTCTAACAATATCACACAACATAAATATGATACCAGAGGGACTCAGCATATATGGTTATATTGAAGATGGAGTTGTTTTCAAAAAGAAAGTATTTTGGGCTTTCCTCTTTGTTGCTGCTATTTCTTACCAAATATAAAAACTCTAACAGTCATAGATGTGGCTTTGAAGAGTAGCATGATATAAAGAACCATTTTAATAACATCATTAAGGGTCTTGAAAGATGGCTCAGTGGTTAAGTGTACTAGCTGCTCTTCCAGAGCACTGAGGCCTAATTCTCAGTACCACAGAGTGGATAACTACCATTTCTAACTACAGTTCCAGGGGATCTGATGCCCCCTTAACACCTCAGTAGATTCTAGGTACATGGTGCATAGATATATATACAAGCAAAACATGCATGCATAAAAATATATTTTAAAAATTATTAAAAGATTATTGTTAAACATATCAGTGAACTAGGAAGTTTTATATGTAGAGTCATTAATGTCACTCAATGTATTTAAATAATATATCTTCAAAGACAAATATTCTATGATCTTATAATATCGGCATTTACCAATACACTTTAGAAACTGTTGATAATATTTTATGTTAACAAGTACAACAAAATATAGACAATTAAGAAAAAATTTGAATTCTAAGATAGAAAAATAAAGGGTTAATAGTTGTAAAGGGGTGGCCAAAAACTCTATAATAGATAAGGAATAAATAATTAGAAGTACAAGAATTACAACAAGAGTGTGAAAGTTTGTATAAGCTGTGATCAAAGCCTAGAATAAAATATTTATCATAGAAATAAGCCTATATAATTAACAAAAATAACTATATTCAGGCATCTTTAAAATACAGTACTTTTTAATTTTACAATTTATTTATTCCTTTTATAAAATGAAAGAAATAAATTTTAATATAATATATTATAAATACAGTTTTCTCTTCTTCAGTTAATCCTAGAACTCTCCTTCTATCCAAGTCCACATATTTTCTTTCTCTATCTCTTTAATTAGGAAGGAAACAGGCATCAAAAAATTACTAGTTAAATAAAATAAGATAATATATAAACATTCAGAGTAAGATCAAACAAACAGAAGAAAAGAAACCAATGAAAAAGTACAAGAAACACATATAGACAGAGAAACACATGTTCATGTATGTAGAAATCTCATAAAAGCACAAAATTGGGAACAATAATATATACACTAAATCCCTGTGAAGAAAAATATTTCCATACATTCTGTTGTGTTTGTTTTTTGTGTTGTCTGTCTACTGCATCTTTGTCTTATGTCAATTAGCAAAAATTAAGAAAACTGAATTAGAAATGTTTTTGGTTATATTATAAATGACTTTCTATGATTATTTAATTTTGATTTAGTAACTTATTATTAAAAAAAGCTTGATTATTTTAATGACTTTATATTTCAACCACATTTGATTCCCTTGAGCTTTTGGGTGCTGTATTAAAAATTAGCATTTACCTTGACTAAAAACATCATTCAATCTCTTAGAGTTTTAGGTGAATATTCAACTATCCAAACTGTTCAAACTACAGATGTATGTAAATATTTGATTGTAAATATTACATATATTTAATGTATATTTATATATTGTATAGTTCATTGTCACTCAGATGTGGAAGATTCCTATCTCAGCATCCCAGAAGCAGAGATAGGAACATCTCTTTGAGCTCAAGGGCAGCTTGGTCTCTAGAAAGAGAGCCAAGCTTTGTAATGAGACACTCTATTAAAATAATTTCATTGTATTTTTAAATGCAAGGGTCAACAATTTAAGGTCATTAAGATTTTATGTTTGTACATGTTGATAGGTTTACTTATAACATTATACAGAGAGAAACAAATACACATGCTAATTTTTAGTTTCTTATTTTGTAATAATGTACATTATCATGGACATTATAAGTAACCAAATTTCAAATATAAATGCTAAATTCTTATATTAAAAATGACTAAAATAACCATTTTATTCATCAAATACTATAGTTGATACTGTATTTGTTATTAACTTCAAAGATTAATATTTTATTAGAATATGAGGTCAGCAGGTCCTCTGTTCTAATATATCAGATCAATAAATGAGTGCCAATTTGAATTATATACATATATCTGATTCAAATATATATTTATATTTATGTATATATAATATTTGAATATACAGTCAATATTTCACACATATAAAGCTGTGAATCACACAGGAAGCATGCAAAAGCAAAGACACCTCAGTTTGGATAGTAGCACGTTTATCACAGCTAACATTAATAAGATCCAGGAAATGCAAGAGAAAACAAAAAGAGAATTATTTCCTACAAAGTTTATTGTGATCCCCGTACTTAAGTGACATAAGACAAAAGACACTGAATTGCTTCAAGTGACACCACACACCAGGAGAAAGTAGCCACAACAGGGCGTTTATCACCATTTCAACTCCCAAATGAGAAGGCTGACCTGGAAATTGTGTTTTTTAATAACTGTAATCACTTTGAGAATACCAGACGAACCTAATGAAATTGGCAAGAGTATTATATGAGACTCTGCATCCAATAAAAAGTCAGAGGAGATAATGTACATTCCTATCAAGTTCAAGACTACCCAGCTGTACTGATAAAGATCTTTGCTACAAAATGGGAGGTCTATGATATCCCTGTTACAGTTGAAAAGTAGTATCAAGGAGACAAACCACACAACAGGATACATGTAGGAGATTTATTGGAAGAGGAAACAGAAGGGACAGAGAAGGTGGCAGAGACCAGTTCCTGGGGACAAGTATAAGTAAAGAGAAAGACATAGGAGGTGTGCAAGGACCATTTTTTATAAGGGAAAGAGCAAATGCACCTAGCAGGTTATCTTAGTGGCAGCAGCTGAGGGCATATCCTTACATGACTCTAAGCACAGGCCAGTACAGATACCTGAATGCTAACAGTCTCAGTATGAGAATATATTAAATAAGTCATCCCACTATAGGACGCTCCTTTGTCTTCGCAGTTCTGTGAAACCTTAGTTCTTCAGTCTTGAGGCACCATATCTCATAGTTTCTTAATCTATGAGTCAGCAACCAATGTCAGGTTAATATAGCTAAATGTGGAAAGCAAGGACAATATGACAAGAGCCAGCTGGCTTATATTGCATTATACTGTTTACTGCAAGCTTGATTATGAACACATTCTATACCATGCATACCTTCCTACCATACCAAGTTTATCTGTGCATTGATATACAATATGAAAACAATATGTGATTTTAATGGACTTCAAGAAAATATTTGACTCTATATTCCTACTACAAAAATATAGTTTGTAGTTACTATTTTGGACTATATATTGCATGTATATGTATAAATGTTAAATTTGTGTACATACACATTTATGAATAAAGAATGTTACATGATTTTTCACTGACAAATGGATTCTTCAGCACTTTTCTAGCTTTCTTGAGGACTACTCCTTAGTATTTATTTTTAATTTCCATATTTCCTTTTATTTTTTAATTACTCATCCTACTATTTCTCTACTTTTTAGCTTATCCAGCAAAATCCTAACTTTACTTTGAAACATTTTCTAAATGCCAAATGTTAACATTGATCTCTTATATTTCCAGCCTTCTTGAGCATTAATTGCATGTACTACAGGTGTTGACAGTTAATTATGGTTTGTCCCAGCATGCCCCAAATAGGAGTTTGGAAACTACATGGAAACATGCTATTATTAAATATAAAAATATTATTTAAAGCAACCAGCTTTAGAATTTTACCTTGTGTTAATTCTGTTTCTTTTTTTTAATTAAAAACACAAAAGGTGCTTATTTTCATGTATCTCCATGTTCACTCAGCCTTCCCTGTTCCCAATCCTTCCCAGTCTGCCTTCTGCATCCTTCCATCCCATCTTCCATCCCCTCCCACAAAGAGGAAGAAGTCCCAAGGTGTGTCAACTCAGCTTGGCACATCCACTCCAGGTAGGTCTGATTTTCTCATCACAATATTAAGGCTGGGTTAGATATTCCTCTCCAGGGAATGGGCTCCAAGGTGCCAGCCCATTTACAGGAATACAGCCTCTGATTACACTTCTCATGGCTCCACATACTGCCCATGCTAATGGACAGTTGCCTACACTTTCAGGGCCTAGATCTTTGCCCTATGGTTCCCCAGGGACTGTTCTTCATTCAGTGTGCTCCAGAGCTCCAGGCAGCCATCTCAGGTAGGACTCTTCCCCATACACCCTATCTCCTTATTCATACAGATTCTTCCTCTACTCTCCACCTGTAAGGTGAACTTGCCCAGTGCTTATGCATGAATCTCTGTGTCAACTTCCATTCATTGTTGGGTGTAGGTTCTGTGATGACACTTAGGGTGGTTATTCACTTGATTCTAAAAGAAGTCCTGTTTAGGCACCCCATCCATTAATGGTTGGGGACATATCCAGGGATATCCTGTGGGTTCCTAGCACTCAGGCTCCTTTTTAGCCCTGCATTGGCTTCCTCTATTAAGATATCCATCTCTTTGTCCTCCCTCTTTTTTGCTCCACTCACTCAACAATCTCCTCTCATGATTTGTTCCTACCTCTTATTGGTTGCTACCTCTTATAGTCACAGTTTGCTAATAAGATCTTCTCCATTTCTCTTCCTAGGAGAAATCATAGCTGACTCCGTAAGTTCCTTCTGATCCTAAACTGATCAGTGATTGTGTTTTGCATCTTGGGTATTCTTTGCTTTTTGTCTAAAATCCATTCATGAGTGAGGATATCCCATGCCTATCTTTCTAGGCTTGTGATACCACTCTCAGTAATATATTCTCCAAATCCAATCATTTTCCTGAAAACTTAAGGATATCATCATTTTTTTTACAGCTGAATACTACTCCATTATATAGATGAACCACAGCTTGTTCATCCATTCTTCAGTAAAGGGGCATCTAGACTCTTTCTGGTTCTTGCTATTTTTAATAATGCTGCTATGAACAGCTGAGTTAATGCCTTTGAGGTATGAACGTGCATTCTGTAGATATATGCCCAATAGTAGTATTGCTGAATTCTTGGGTAGACTGATTCCCAGAATTCTGAGAAACCACCAGACTGCATTCCAGAGTGGTATACAAGTTTATACTCCCAACAAAAATAGAGAAGTGTTGCCCTTGCTTTGTATCCTTTTGAGCATAGATTATCATGTGATTTTTTTTTATCTTAGCCATTCTAACATGTGTAGTGTCTCAATGTTGTTTTTATTTGTGTTACACTGATGGCTAAAGATGTTGAGCAAATTTTTTATTATGAATAAAGCAATATTTTTTTATTTATGTATACCCTTGTTCAAATTCCCTTCCCCTTCCTGCACCTCTCAGTCACTCTTTCTTCTCCCCATCACTTTATCTCCTCCCCAGCAAGGGCAGGAGGTCTCAAGGTCCCAATGTGGCTTAGTTCAGCATCCACTCCAGGCAGATCTGCTTTTTTCACCTCAGCATCAAGACTGGGTCAGGTGTACCTCTGGAGGGAGTGGGCTCCAAGGGGCCAGTCCAAGGTGTTTCAGATCCCAAGCTATTCAGTGGTTGTGAATTGTAGCTCGGACATGCTTTACTCTGTGCTTTTTTTGTTTAAAGTTCACTAATGAGTGAGTATATGCCCTGCTTATCTTTCAGGGTTTGTGATACATTTTAAGTGCCTTTCAGACATTTGTAAAGCTTCTGTTGAGAATTCCCATTTTAACTCTGAACCCCATTTTTTTTCCTACTTTATTTTGTAGTTATCAAAAAAAAAAACAGTAAAAAGAATTTAAAATGCAGAAGAGTTAACAATAACTATACAGAGGATAAGAATCATAAGCATGGCTTATCAAGGGTAGAAATACAAATAAGATTGCTACACATATATTTTCTTTGTGTTCAGCTTTCCCTATATATCCTCATTCAAGGTCTCTTCCCCCTCCAAACACATCTGGTCATTTTTCTTCTCTGCAACTCCCCATCCCCTCCCTGGGCAGGGAGCAGACAGTCCTATGGTCCCACTGACCCAATAATGCTTAGATCAGTCTCCACTTCTGGCCAAATCCAGTTCTTTCCCCCCTCCCTCAAGAGTGAGTCAGGTGTTCCTATAGTTGGACTGGGGTTTGAAGGGTCAGTCCAGGGT
>PVIH01011304.1:11964-70055 GCA_004025045.1 Sigmodon hispidus | reverse complement strand
TTCCCTCCTCCCTCTCCCCCTTCCCTCCTCTTCCTTCTTTCCTCTATCCCCTTTCCCTGTCAGGTCTTGTTATACACTCCAGCTGGCTTCAGATACTTGATGCTCTTGCCATGGCTTTTTATGGGCCTGTTGCCTTTATGTTTTCTTCTGATTGTTTTATAGTTTTACATTTATAATATGATATAAATGTAAATAATCCATTTTGAATTATATTTTTAAACACACAGCTCTTTTATTTTTAATGGTGTGCCCAATTCCCATTATTCATTTGTTCATGTTGAAACGGAGTCTTATTCTATTGCTAGGCTGGTCTCCAGCTCTTGAGTTAAGTAGCCTGCCTTTCCCAGACTCCATCTCTTCAGCTCCCATTAGTCCTACTGCCCTTGAAACAACTGACAACCTCACAGATATACTCAGGATAATGAAGTTTATAGATAATTTGATTAGTTTTGGAACTACAAAGACAATGTTGTGATATATATTTGGCATGCAGCCTGAATTATTGGTGTATTATTGTTCATTACATAGAACACAAAAACATTTACAAAGAAAAAATTAATAAAGTGACTTTGAGACTCTCCATTTGCTTTTAGATATACAAACAGCCCTCAGTGCTGTGAAGTTGATGAACTCTGACAAAATTAAAGTGGCCAACTTAAAAGATGCTCTTAGTGACCTCAATGTTCCTTTAAAACCTGAGGAACAGCAGATGCTAGAGGAAATGCTTGATGCTGATGGTATGTATAACCACTGTCAGTTCGTTTGCCTTGACAGAACAGTTCTACAGAGAACAATAGTTAAGCTGAATGAAATACCTTTGTGTATTTAGTCTTTCAGACAGTGTCTGTGCACTCCAGACTGACCTGGAGCTGTTGAGTCTTTGAGACAATGTCTCTGCAGCTCTGACTGGCCCAGAGCTGTGTATCCCAGGCTATCTGGAACTTTTCCTCTTGAATCCTGGGATTGTAGATGGTCAGTTGCCACTCTGGCTGATAGACCATCTTAAATAAGTTTAGTAAGCATGTTTAACAGCACCCTTTAAAGTCTCATGTTCTGATTCCACTGGCTTAAGGCAAATTTTCTTTGACTACCTGGTGGACATCAAGGGGGAGACAGTGATTCTCTGGGAAGATTGGGGTGATTTGAAAGTGTAAGGAAGACTAAGAGGGGGCATTCTGCTCTGGTTGGAATATTTGTGACATGGGTTGAGTGAGAACATCCAAAGCTTCCAAACAAAATGTCATAGAATTTTCAAAACTGGAAGTTTTATGTGACTTAAAAATTATAAAGATAAAAGGGAGATCTCTATAGGATAAGGTGGGTGGGGGGAGCTGATAGGGTGCGAGAAGAACCAGAAGGGTGATGGGAACAGAGTAAATGTAAACAAATAAAATTAATAAATGCATGGCATGAAACTCCACATCAGTTTGTATGTTGAACACATACCAGTAGTAAATAAAATTCAAAAATTTAAAAGATAATAAACTAAAAATAAAAATCATGGCAAGATAAAACCAATTCCTAGGACACTTTTTTTCCATCATTAAATGAGCTTGGACATTGCTCCATTAGTTATATTGACTGGGGCACGACATGTCCTAACATCATGGATATAGTGTCATCTATGTGAATAGAACCAGTTCAAGTTGTATAGTGTGATAAGCCTGATATTCAGGGCCTTTAATATGTCAAGGGTTATGTACTATGCAGCATATACAAATAAATAACCATATTTACATTTAGAAAGTATTTGTGAGATAAGGCATGATGAACAGCAAGGTGCTGATTGGAAATGTTGCTCAGTTGGTAGACTGCTTGCTTTGCATGCAGGGAGCCCAGAGATTAATCTGGTACTGTAGAAACCACATATGGTGAAATGTCCCTGTGATCTCAGCACTCTTTGGCTGGAGGCAGGAGAATCAGAAGTTCAAGGTTATTTCTGCTGTGCAGCATGAAAGTTGCTGCATAAGAAGACATAATGGGAGCCAAATCCACATAGGGTGTAGGGCAGTCATCAGACACATGTTAGAAGATGTGGCTTTGGAGTTGAATTTGAAATGTGATTTGGAATTCTACAAAATTCAGAGACTCAAGGAAGAAACAGACGAGTTAAGAGTGTTCAGTATGTACAAATGGAGACATTAAGGATATTAAAAGACTCTAAATAGTCCAGAAATCTGATGTCTTTTCATATGTGAGATACAAGAAGATCATCAAGTTTTTAACCTAAAGATAAAACATTTATATTTGGAGATATTTGTGGACAGATAGTTGAAAATATGCAATAGGCAACAGTCCAGGCTGGCAAAAGAAGTCATCCACATATAATGCAACTGCA
This sequence comes from Sigmodon hispidus, assembly GCA_004025045.1. Taxonomy (NCBI): domain Eukaryota; kingdom Metazoa; phylum Chordata; class Mammalia; order Rodentia; family Cricetidae; genus Sigmodon; species Sigmodon hispidus. Next base: position 67,717 of record PVIH01011304.1, on the reverse strand, counting down.
GGACAACTAAGAAAAGATGATCTGTGGAATGAGTGAGAATATGGCGAGGGACGGAGAACTGGGGCACGCTCTCAGTCAAGGAGCACTGGGCACACTCTCAGGTAGTGGTGATTGAAGGTAGTTATAAGGACCTTAAGAATTAACCAGAAAGATGGGGAAAATCCAGAGGAAGCTGTATGAACCAAGAAAATCAAAGTCAGTTTAAAGGAGGAAGCATTAAGCAAGAATTAAAAAGTACTCATTAGCTGGACAGTGAGCAGTGAACTAGTCAACTAGGTAAGAACAGGTGCAGTGGTGGTTGATGGAAGCTAGTCACCAGTAGTCAGGCAGGGAATGAAGATATGAATAAAGCCATTTCTTTCCAGAAATTAGCGCATGATAAAAAGGGAAGGGATAGAGTAGCAGTTGAGGGAATGCAGGATGAAGAGAATGGTTTTAAGAAGACAGATGAACTGGTTTGACATGAGTAGGGTTTGGATAAAGGCACAATGGATAGCATTCTGGACAAAAGTCCATGCTGCAGAAAACTGTATAGCATGCTTTAAGGGAGCAATAAGCAAACTGAAGTGGCTCACTGTGAATATACATCATGTTTCTTGACTATTAATGTGATCTTGATACTGCCTTTCTCTATGTAGAAAATGGAAACATTTCCCAAAGGATTGCTCTGTTAGCATTGAAGAGCAATAAGCGTTTACAGGATTTTAGAGGTGAGGATAACTGAGAAGTTTTATGCACATTTAGAATTTAGAAAAAAGAGTCATCATTGTTCAAATGGATTGTCTGTTTACAAGTAAATATAGCAAATATTCTATCATATTGAATAAACAGACTACAGTAGTGTAAGGGCTTAGATGAGGGTGAGCTTCTTATGTTCACATAAGTCTGGTTTTTAATATTGCTTATTAATCCCTCCCTCCCTCTCTTTTTTTCTTTTCTTTAGTAGTATGGGGAATTGAATCCCAGGGCTTAGGTAGCTAGGCAAGCATTTTATCACTGATCTATACCTCTAGTCCTATTTATTAATTCTTTTCAGTGTGTGTGTGTGTGTGTGTGTGTGTGTGTGTGTGTATGTGTGTATGTGTGTGTGTGTGTGTGTGTGTGTGTATGTACATGTGAGTGTGCATATGCAGAACCAGAGGTCAATGTTGGATTTTTTTCAACCTCTCTCTACCTTATTTTTTTGAGACTGGGTCTCCCTCACTAGACCTAGATTGATTTAGCTAGACTGGCTGGCCAGTGAGCTCTGAGGATCCTCCTGTCCCCTCTCATTCCTACCTGCATAGATATGTCTGCTTTTTGTATGGGTGCTCAGGTCCACATGTTTTTGTGGCAAGCATGTTACTTATTAGCCAGCTACCCCACTACTTTACTATTAATTCATAGTTTCCTATTTCTTGTAGCTTATTTATTATTTATTACTTAGTTTCAGGCCTTAACTTACATTTTTTCATTCATTCATTCCAAATTGATGTTTGTATATTCTCAAAGATAGTCTTCTAGCTTCTTCCTTATGCATTATTATTATTATTATTATTATTATTAGTAGTAGTAGTAGTAGTAGTAGCGATGTGGTTTTCTCAGCACCACTCACTGAGGAGACTTTTCTTAAGCACATATTCAATACTTTTGTTGAAGATACTTCATATTTTTTTTAACTATTCTTGGACAAGCTACTTACAGTACAATACATGCATGTACAAGTGACTACACAGGTCATTGAACTTAACATAAATATTTCACAGAGTTTTCTTTTACATTTATTTCCTTTATTTGGCACTAGTAGTTTTGAATTTAATGTTATTTATACCAATTATTACTATATTATCCCCTGTTAAAGTGTTTGCTTTTTAAATAGAATGGAGACAGGTATGTGAGAGTAAATTCCCCTTAACGTTAGTTTCCAATTTTAGCTAAAATTTAATTTCTTCTATGAGTTTATCTTACATTTAATTCTATTTCATGTATATTAGGTGAAAGTTAAATACATATTTAGAAGCAAGTGAGTATTTAATGCAAATTGATCTGGGCTATTGTGTCTCTAAATGAAAGAATATGGCTACCTGTACTAGCTTTTGAATTAGTTTAAAGTTTGTTAGTTAGAAGTTAATTGTATCTAAACTGAAAATGTTTCCTTTTGGTAGAGGCTAATGAACTTGCAAAGGCTCTGGACAAAGTCACCAGTGAAAAACTTAGTATTGATGATATAAAGCACATTGCCAAAGGCCTGGGACTTCATGTTCCAGATGAAGAATTTCAGAAGTTGGAAGCAAACGTTTCCGTTGATAGTACGTATTTCCTTTTCAAAGTATTTATTTATTTATTTATTTATTTATTTATTTATTTATTTATTTATTTATTTATTTATATTGAGGTAGGGTTTCTCTGCTTAGCATTGGCTGCCTTGAAATTAGCTGTATAGACCAAGCTGGCTTCTGAACTCACAGAGATCCCTCTGCTTTTCAAGTCCTGGGATTAAAGGTGTGCTCCATCACTACCTAGCCAGAATCATGTACTAAAATTCCACATAAAGCCTGTATTTAGTTTGACTCATAATCCATGGAGCTGGGTGATTCAGAGTTAATTGTAATAAGTTCAGCAGCAGTTGATTTTTTTTCTTTGGGGCTGGATGGAACTTTTTCTTTTTGCATTTTTTCTTATACTGAACATCCTAGGGAAATATTAAAATACTTCTTTGCTCTCCCATCTCTTTACCCTTTGAAATTTGGATAACAGGCTCCCACTGGTCAGAGGCTGTGAAGCTTTATCAATCCCATGGAATAAATCCAGTTTGATTTCCCCAGAATCCTCAAAGAGTTAGGTGGTGATTTTCAGTTCCTGCCATTGTTTGCTTGCCTTACACAGAGGCCTCCTCTGTATTCCAGAATCAGAGTTGGAAACACACAGGAATAGCTTTGGTTGTGTAAATTAAGGAAGCATGCTTACTTTTAACCAAATATGCTTCTTTCATTTCATTTTCAGAGGAGGGAAGTGCAGATTTAAAAGACTGGCTGAATACATTGAAAGAAACGCCACATTTTACTAAAAGTTCAAGTAAGTGAGATTTCTTTAGAAGATAGTTTGGGAGGAATAAATTCATTTTGTTACTCACGTTTCTGCAGTTTGTAGTTTAATCCACTGCCCCAGTCATGGAACGTGGGATGCCATCTGGCTTTAATGTATTTAGTTAACTGCTATCTTCATTTTTAAGAGATGTATTTAGAACTTTTGAACTTTCAAAGTTTAAATTAATTAAAAATTAGTTATAAATCTACAACTATTCTGCACTCCCTGGGTCTGCATGGAGCAGCCCATTTCTTGAGTAGTGTTGAGATAGTGTAACGTTTGGTCTTTGCCTTTCTAAACTTGAAGCAGAGCTGCATTCACAGTTCAATTTGGATAGCTACAACAGTAAACTGTTCTTCAGATCCAGAATTTAGGATGTGTTCAAAGTTCTGTGTGCTTTCAATATACATACTCTTAATCCTTCAGAAGGAGTCTGGTAAGATTTTATAGGCACCTTGTTTATAAACTTCTTACAGAATTAGTGTTTGTGAAATGATGCTTATAGAACTTAAGGGTTTTTTTGTATATGGAAATAATTTATACATATAATATCAAAAGTAAATATTACATTTAATTGACATTAATACCATCTTATGCGATATTTTTGTGTATTGATACATGTGAGCAATTCACTTTAAGGGAAATGAAATACTTGAGAGTACTTGAGAGTGGTCAAATTATGACTAGGTTTCCAGTTTTAAAACATTTTAAATTACATTTTATTTACTTATTAACATGTATATATTATGGGCATAATGTTTATTTAAAGGCTAGAAGATGTCAGTTCTCCCTTCTACCATGAGGGTCTGGGGGATTGAATTTAGGCTGTCAGCCTTGCCAGCGAATGCCTTTACCCTCTGTGCCAGCTCACTGGCCACCAGTTTTCCAATTTTTGACAAGCAAATTACTTTAGAAAATTTCAAAGAGTGTAAGTAGATATTCTGAGATTGATCTTTACATAATATTATTTTTCAAACTTAATTTAAAATTTTAATTAGATGTTTAGGAAAATTAGCATATAAAGTAATAAGCTTCATTAATGGAATTTTTATAAATGATTAGTTTTTATTGCTCCTCTAATTTCCTGTACCCCTTTGGCTGACTCCCCGCTTCCTCCCACATCTCCCTTTCTGTGTTCATGATACATGGTAATCTTACTCTTTTATTCCGTCCCCATTTCTTAAGATTTCTTTCCCCCACTCACAGTTTCCTCTCTTCTTCCATGACTTACATACCAACATATTATATATGTGTGTGCATAAGTTATTAACTCTAATTTAAATAGCTACAATAACTTAGTTATCATAGTGATTAAATGTTTTGCCTATAAAATGAAATACTTTGGCTTTTAAACTTGACTTCATGATTAATAACTATTTGGGGTCAGAACAGTCTTTTCTAAGCTGTTTTCCTTTCTTCATAAGTTAAGGTACATTTGATAGTGACCTGCTCATTTGAGGGCTGGTTTAAATTAGGAGAAAGTACAAATACTTCTCATAGTTTGGCAAGGTTGGACTGCAATAAGCGATAGAAATGATTGTTACTATTCAGGATATTTCAAGTGTTTATGAAATTTTCCTACAGTATGTATTTTTTTTGCACCTAGAAATGCAAGGTCCCTTGAAAACTCTGGCCTCCATTAGGAGAAATGAGACAAGTTCTGATGATCTAGTCTCCATCTTGAAAAACGCAGGGGTTGTATTACCCCAAAGTATGATAGAGGCAGCAATGAAGAATGTGGCACCCAAGGGTAAGTACTTAATGTTTCTAAGTACTTTTACCCAGTAACATGAGTCTTACTGAACTTTCCAAGTGTGTGGAGGTGTGTTTGCATCATGGATTAGGTTTAGACTGTTATCACAGTCTAATTATTTTCAGCAATGCCTTGCAAAGCAGGATATGTCTGAAAGATAACACAAATCTGTCTTTCTGACTGATTGTATCTCCAGACTTCAAAGCCACGCCTCTAAAGTATTTTCCAATGGAGCAGTTACTACAGTGGCCTGTTTTCTCTTGTCATTGACTTGCCCCATGTTCTCTAACATTCTCTCTTTCAGAGGATGGGACATTAAATTTAGAAGAGTTTCTGAACCATTTGATCAAGTCACAGCTTTCACCTGCCTCTGACAGTAAGTGGTTTTTGTTGTTGTTGTTGAATAGAGATAAGTAATGACATGTAGGTCTCTTGTAAAAAACATCTCAGAGGGCCTTCTCAGATGGTTACCAGCTCAGTTAACACAGTGAAAGGCTCAACAAGAGAGGCTCAATTTCTGAAGCCTTTGTGCCATATGTGTTTAATCTGTAGCACAATTGAAAAAGACCAGAATTCAGCTCTAAGTTTGATTATTTCCTGCCGACTACTCCTTCTAGGTGAATTTGCTTCTAATTGTTCTAAGGCTTTCAGCTGAGCTGTTAGTTCTCTAGTGTGGGATTTCTCTAGGTTTTTCATATAGGCATCTAGTGCTATGAATTTTCCTCTTAAGACTGCTTTCATTGTGTCCCACAAGTTTGGGTATGTTGTCAATTTTAGAGAAAGTTCCATGAGGAGCTGAGAAATATATATTTTCCTTTGCATTTGGGTGGAAGCTTCTGTAAATATTAAATCCTTTTGTATCATAACCTCTGTTAGACTCCTTAATTCTCTGTTAAGTCTCTGTCCAGTTGACCTATCCAGGGGTGAAAGTGAGGTATTGAAGTCTCCCACTATTAGGGTGTGAGAACTGATGTGGGATTTGAGCTTTAGTAGTGTTTCTTTTACATAGGTAGGTGTCCTTATATTAGGGGCATATTCAGGATTGAAATTTCCTCTTGACCAATTGTGATGAATAAGTAATGTCCATCTCTATCCCTTTTAATTGCTTTTAGCTTAAAGTCTACTTTGTTAGATATTAGGATGGCAACCCCAGCTTGTTTCTTAAAGCCATTTGATTGGAAAATTTTTTCCCAACCCTTTACTATGAGCCTGTGTCTGTCTTTGTGGTTGAGGTGTGTTTCTTGTATGCAGCAGAAAGATGGCTTCTGTTTTTGTATCCATTTTGTTAGTGTGTACCTTTTAATAGGTGAGTTGAGTCCATTGATATTAAGGGATGTTAATGACCACTGATGTTTCCTGCTATTTTTGGTAGTAGCTTCTATATATTTCCTTTCTCTGGGCTTTTCTTCTGCAGGATTATTGATTGTTTGTGGTTTTATGGGTGTATCTGGGATGATTAGGTTGGAGTTTTCCCTCTAATGCTTTCTGGAGGGCTGGATTGGTAGATAGGTATTGTTTCAGTCTGACTTTGTTATGAAATATCTTGTTTACTCCATCTACGGTGATTGATAATTTTGCTGGGTATAGTAGTCTAGGTTGGCAGCCATGCTCTTTTAGTAACTGTATAACTTCTGACCAAGCCCTTCTTGCTTTCATTGTTTCCATTGAATAGTCAGGTGTTATTCTGATGAGTCTCCCTTTATATGTAAGTTGGCCCTTTTCTTTTGCAGCTCTTAAAGTTTTTTCTTTGTTCTGTATGTTATGTGGCTTGATTATTATGTGACGAGCAGACTTTTTTGGGGGGGTCATATCTAATTGGTGTTCTGTAAGCTTCTTGTATCTTTATAGGCATTTTCTTCTTTAAGTTAGGAAAGTTTTCTTCTATGATTTTATTGAATACATTATCTGTGCCTTTCAGCTGGTATTCCTCTCCTTCTTCTATTATTCTCAGGTCTTTTCATGGTGATCCAGATTTCCTGAACATTTTGTGTTATGGCTTTTTTCATTTTAGCATTTTCTTTGACTGATGTATCTATTTCTGCTACTGAGTCTTCCACTCCAGAGATTCTCTCTTTCATCTCTTGGATTCTGTTGGTTATGCTTGTTTCTGTAGTTCCAGCTCTTTTCTTCAAATTTTCTATTTCCACCTTTGCCTCATTTTGTGCCTTTTTTAATTGCTTCTATTGCAGTTTTTAGTTCCTGGAATGTTTCTTTCATTTTTTGGTTTACCTTTTCTTTGTTTTGTTTCCAGGATTTGCTCATCCCTTCCAATTTTTTGTTTGTATTTTCTTCTATTTCTTTAAGGGAATTTTTTTATGTCTTCTTTGAAGGCTTCAATAATCTTCATAAAGGTGTTTTTGGTGTTGTTTCCTTCTGTTTCCTCTTCATTGCTCTGTTCAGGTCTTGTAGTTGTAGAACCACCAGTTTCTTCTGGAGTTGCCTTGTTGTTCTTTATATTATTGCATGTATTTTGCACTGGCGTCTGTCCATGGCTTCAGTGTTTCACAATTAGGCAGCTTCTAGTCAGTTGTGGCAAGAGGGCTTGTGTATCCCCTGTCTCATCTGAGCAAGAGGTCTACTCGATCTCTGACTTTGCTTTGGACAGGAGTCTGAATTTCAGAGCCTCAGTCCTTCTCTGATGATGCAGTTCGCCCAGGAGGCAGGTCCGACCATGCAAGGTCCCCTCTTTTCGGTGTGGCTGTAGGAGCCCCTCACAGCCAAACCCTAGCTCCTGTCTGCTAGGGAGAGCTGAGATGAGAGTCTAGGGATTGACCCTGGCCTCGGAGAGCAAGTCCCCAGAAGTGTGGTGGTCCGGGAGCTGGAATCTGCTTACCTCTGGGCCCGGTCTGAATTTCAAAGTCCTCAGTCCTTCTCTGCTAATGCAGTTGGAGGTGGGGCCGTGCAAAGTTTCCTCTTTTAGGTGTGGCTGGCAGAGCCCCTCACAGCCAAACCCTAGCTCCTGTCTGCTATGGAGAGCTGAGATCAGAGTCTAGGGATTGACTCCCAGATGTTAATTTTGTAACCCATCATCATCCATTTTGCAATTATTAATTGCCATGCTAAAGAAAGATATTTTCTTTTTCTTCACGCTTATTTTTTATATTGTCAGTGTAATATAAAGGAAAAATTTCTACTTAATTCATTTATAAAATTTTATTTATTATTAGTAGTATGAACTCATAGAACTACCATGGGCCACACTCCATTACTATATTTTTATTTTTAAAACTTTAATTGCTTTGCTTACTCTTCTAATTTTTTAACATTGTGTGTGTGTGTGTGAGTGTGTGATGGCACACCTGTAAAAGCCAGGACAAAGTTTGTGGGAGTTGATTCTCTCCTTCCACTCTGTGCATACTGGGGATCAAACTCATGCCATCATCAATCAATCAGGCTTAGTGGCACCTTTACCTGCTGAATGGTCTCACTGGTCCTCTGTTTTCCTTTCACAAAGAACTCCTTCTGCATTTATTTAAAAAATGTTTTAATTAAAATAGAATTGCATCACTGTCTCCCTTTCATCTCTCCAGCTCCTCCTACCTGCCCCTCCTCAGTCTCTCTCATGCCCACTCTCAGGTCATAGCCTCTTTTTCTTTTATTACATTTGGTGCCCCTCCTCCCTGCATACTGCTGAGTCTTTTTGTTGTTGTTTGAGTGTGTGTGGTTCCAAGACTGACCACTCTGCATTGGGTAATCAATCAGGGAGCCCATCCCCGGAAGAGGCTAATTTTTCAGCAGTCAATAGGTGCCTGTAGTTGGTTGTCTAGGGTGGGACCCTGTGAAGTTTTACTCCCTCCATGTTGACATGCTCATTGTTATTACATGCGTCTTTTATTGTGAACAATCTTCCATGTTAGAATTAAAAACACAAGGAATAAGTTTAAAAGAGGGTACTGAGTTGATCAAGTTTGTACATTAGAATATTCATTCTGGTGCGTGGGTGAGAAATGAACTGGCAAATCATTAGACCGATAGATAGCAGTCTTCATTTGGAGATTGAGAAGTGAGAAAACAAAATAGAAATGCTTTCTCTCTCTCTCTCTCTCTCTCTCTCTCTCTCTCTCTCTCTCTCTCTCTCTCTCCCTCTCCCTCTCCCTCTCTCCCTCTCTCTCTCCCCCCCCCTCTCTCTGCTCCTCCCTGAACTTTTTTCCTATGGGAATGGAGAATAGGGAAATCATGTTTTACCCCAAGCACACCCAGAAGATCTCTGGATAAATGGGCAGCTCTGTCCCTTGGCTTGACTTGCCTGCTGCTTTGGGCTCTTTCTTCACCAACACCTGTTTCCTTCACCTTACCAGGAAAAGAGTTTTGTTTTCTTTACATGATTCTGGAGCTGTGGGACTGTCTGAGATTTTTATCTGACAATACATCTTTTCTACACTCTCACTTCTGTATGTACTGGTACCTTTTAGGATTCCTAATGGACTGCAAGTCATGGGCCAAATTTTTCTAGTATAAGATACTCAGAGTGGTAGCTTACTAGAATTGACCACTTGACAGGGTTTGTTTTTGTGAGTTACTAAAAATACTCAATGCTCCTATTTTCTTATGTTTACTATACATTTTCTCTATATATTTCTCCTTATGTCTTCTTGATAAGTTATAAAACTAAGAAACTTGTGTATTGATTTTTGAGGTATGTTTATGCATTTGAGAAATATGTGATTCATTTATTAGCTCTAAGAAACAAAAATAATTTTAATTGTATTTGTATTTGTTATTTTAAATTATGTGATTGTGTCTCTGTGTGGGTATGCACATTTAGTATGAGGGCCCACAGAGGCCAGAGATGTCTCCCCTTCCTGGAGCTGGAGTTAGGTGGTTGTGAGCCACATCACAAAGGTGCTGGGAACTGAACTCATGTCTCTTACAAGAACAGCACATTAGTTTATTGCTAAAAAGAGACAAAAACAATAAATTAAGATATAGGAAGGAGTCTACAGTTAAGTAATTTGTTGGTTAACTAATTAAATAACTGCCTAATATTTAGCCAGTGTTGGATATTATGTGGGTAAGAATGAGTAAAACATAATTGAAAGATTTTATTAGATTTATTTATTTTATTTTATGTATGAGTATTTTTCCTGTATGAGTGTGTGGATACCACACATGTGCTTGGTGCCTCTGAAGGTCCAAAGGGGGTTTAAAAGCCCTGGAAACTAAGGTTATGGATAGTTGCAAACCACCACATGGGGGCTGGGAAGTGTAAGTGCTTTTAACCACCAAGCCATCTCTCCAACTCCAAAATTGAAATTTCAGACAAATAATACTATCTGTGACAATATTCTTTCTTTCTTTTTTTAAATAAAGTCTCATTTTTTTTATCCATGTATTCCCTTGTTCAGTCTCCCTTCCCACCCCTCCCAGTCACTCTCTCTTCTCCCCATCTCCTCATCTCCTCCCCAGCAAGGGCAGGAGGTCCCAAGGTCCCAACGTGGCTTAGTTCAGCATCCACTCCAGGCAAGTCAGCATTCCTCATCCCAACATCAAGCCTGGGTCAGATGTTCTTTTAACATTATATATGTATGCAAAACATAGAAACAAGTCATTTATTTAAAATACCCATTTATTTCTTAAATGCTAGTTTAATATTTAGTTTTGCATGTAAATTTGTCACTAGATGGTTATTTACTAGGCCTGTCATCTCTTTTGGCTACTCTATGTTGGATAAAATAGTGATACTATGTTTTTGAAGCAATATGCCATTTGTGATATTTTAGATCTTGGCAAAATAGAGCCAACAAAAATGAGAGATATTAATGAAAAATAATACACAGTGCTCCTATTTTCTTCTAATAATAAATAATTTAATTATAAGTAAGACTTTACTTAATAAGTAAAGACTATAACTTTTGGACTTTAAGGAGAGATATTTCTAGACTTAGCTGTTCTGTATTGTCACCATGAATTAGACCAAAATAACTAAGATATTATACTGAATTAATTTTTTAATGTCCTCACAGTTGTGGGGGTTGAACTCAGGACCTTGCTCATGGTGAGCAAGAACTCTGATATATCCCTAGACATTAATTTAACTTCATAATGATTTGTTTATAAAATGTAACAGAGACCCAGGGACAGTTTTCTTCTATTTAAAATAGTATGTAGGTCTTACATAGTCATTCTACTTTTATGTGATTTCATGTCTTCCTTAATTCTATCATGTCATGTTTCCTTAGGAGAAAAGATTGATGCCAGCACTGCTGATGAGGATTTGGAAAACTCAGACAAGGAGGAGAAAATTCTTTTTGAATACCTGCCATCCTCTGGTGAGGCTTTAAAACAGCACTATTGGTTTTATTTGTTCTAAGGTTTCCTTGTAGGAGCTTCTGACACCAATTAAGCAATCTAAGTTAGCTCTTTTCAAGAGCAACCATTACAGAATTACAAGAATCTTGCTACTTACTGTATGAAGGCTAAGATGTGGTAAATGTAGATATGAATAACTGCTCCACCCTGTTGTCAGGCGATAATTCCTCCATAAAGCATAGCTCTTACAAGGCTATTCTGTTCTTCAAAATCCTTTCAATGGTTATCAGCTTTAACCTTAAGGTCTTTGATTCATTTTGAACTAATTTTTGTATAGAGTGAGAGATGGAGAACAGTCTTCTATATGTGGATATCCAGTTTCTCATGTATTAGTCATCACTTGAGAAAGAGGGTATAGCTTTTTTAATGTATGCATTTGGGTATCAAATGGATATAACTTCTTGGGCTTATTTTTATTCTGTTGGCCATGCATCTGGATTTTTGCTAGTACCGTGTATGTAGTCTGCTGTTTCTGGCACAGACTTTTTGGCCTAACCCACTTGCAACCCTGCTGCCACTTAGCCCCAAATAATCACACAGAAGCTTACATTAATTTCATGCTGATTGGCCTATGGCTCATCCGTATAACTTGCTAACTCTTAAACTAACCTATGATGAGGCTTAGTACTTTTTCCCAGAGCAGTATACTGGCCTTCTTGTCCCTGCATCTGCTGCCATCTCTGTCTCACTCTTTTTCTTCCCAGAGTTTTCTTAGTCTGGTAGCCCTGCCCACACTTCCTGTCTGCCTTCTAGCCAATCAGCATTTTATTAAACCAGTAAGAGGGACAAATATTTACAGTGTATCAGAACATAATCTCACAGCAGTACTGAGCTGCTTTGGTTAAACATAGTTTTATGGTATAGTTCAAACTCAGGATTTAAGTTACATCCAGGATTGTTATTTTTACTTAGGACTGTTTTAAGCTATGCAGAGTATCTTGAGTTTCCATACAAATTTTAAGATTTTGTTTTGTTTATTTCTGTAAAGAATGTCACTGGATTTTTTTTAATCATGCTAACATTAAATCTATAGATTGCTATTGTTTTATGATCATTTTTACAATGTCATTCCTGTTATTCTATCAGGATAGGAGGACTTCCCATCTTATAGTATCTTCTGTAGTTTCTTTGCCCAGTGCCTTACGTAAAGGTCTTCAATATCTTTGGGTAGGTTTTTGCCTAGGTTTTATTTTTATTGATTCTTAGTTTAAACTATCAAACAGCCCTGATAGAGTCTTTAAGGGACTCTCAAATTCCCTTCTAAAACCTCACAAGCTATGCCTCATCATCTGCCTCCATCTCTGCACTATCCTTCAGGTTTCCACAATAGCTCAGTAAGCTCTGAACATATGGTAGTTGTTTTTTTTTCTTTAAGTTCTAAAGTCCTTCTACAATTCTCTCCAGTCAACATTGTCATGGCTGTCATAGTAGTTCACTCTCGGGCAACAATTTCTGTCTTGTTAGAATTTCGATTGCTATGATAAAACAGCAAGGCAAAAGCTATGTAGAAAGAAAAAATTTATTTCTGCTTACAACTCCTGGGTCACATTCCATAACTGAGGCAGTAGTAGCGGAGACAGAAACCATAGTGGAAGGTGCTTACTGGCTTGCTCTTCATGGCTTGGTTGGCCTGCTTTCTTAAACAACACAAGACAGCCTACCCAAGGATGGCACCACTTACAATGGGATCGGCTAAGCTCCCCTACACCCGTCATTAATTGAGAAAATACTCAACAGACTTGCCTATAGGCCAGTCTTATAAGAGACTTCTCTTGGTTGACAGTCTCTATTCCCAAATGACTCTACTTTGTGTTAAGTTGGCATAAAGCTGACAAACACTGTATAATTCAGATTTTATTTTTATACAGATAATTATCAGGAATATGGAGAGGCCAAAGGGTACTGTCATGACTTGAAACTTGGCAAATAAAATTATATCCCCATAACTTATTTTTATAGACTCTCAAATATGAAAACAAAAACATAGACTACTGATCTTCTCCCTTCATATATTCAAGCATATGCCTTTGTTTTTTTGTAAAAAGCTATTCCTCAAGGCTCTATAATAAGTGCCAAGGTCATATTTTATACTTAAAGACTAGATTAAAAACTCAACATATTAGATTTAACATTTCAATGTGCTGTTATGATCATCATTATATCCAAACTTTAGGGAAAGGATGTGTAGTATTACTTTTCTTCTTTACATCAGAACAATAGATATAGACACTGCTTCCCTTCCCTTCAAAAATATTAAAGTCAGTTTTTGTTATCTATTGAGGATGTACCATGTGCCAGGTGCAGGCACTTCATGGTTCTTCAGTGCTCTGAGGCAGGTGTGGTTAGGTTTTCTGTTACAGAAATGGGAAAATAGAACTAGAAGAGAAGGAGGAAGTTATGCAAATGACCAATCAAATTATTTTTTGAGTATTAGTATAACATATATGAACTTGCTTTGTAGATGATGGAGAAGTGGACATGGAAACATTGATGGGGGCTGTGAAGAGGCTCAAAGGTGAGTCTGACTAGAGCACTGTGCTCATTTTCATCTTGATTTTAATTTTCTTTTTATTGTATTGATTTCTTTAAAAAGTAAAAGTAAATAGCTTTATTATGTTGATTTCATAAATCATATAACATATTTGGCTGTTGCAAAATATTTCTGGGCCCATTGGGGCCAGAAGTTTGGACATTGCCCATGGCAGCTTTTATCTCCCAAAGAAATGAATTAGTCGCTTTTATTGATTTTATATTGTTTGACCTATGTCTCAGGCATATTACTTGGGTCAGATTCACTGTGTCTTTTACTCTATCTTTTCTCCTTTTTCCTAATTCTCTTTTATTTCCCGCACCTTCCTTTTCCTTTTATGTCCTGCTCCTTTTTCTAAGTTTTATAAAATATTTACAGAAACTCAATGTATGGAATATTTTAATAGTAACTACTTTAAGATTTGATCTTAAATTAAACTGTTATTTTTAACTTATTTATATAGACCACATGTTATATTGTTTATGTTACTATATAATACTCGGTTGTTATGTCCTTAATCATTTACCAGGATCCACTAAATATCAATAATGAAGAGAATTTTTTTTACTTTGATTTCTCATTCTATTGAACAATTCTCACTCTTTAATTCTGTACAACAGTAAAGCATTGTATTTTCATGCATTGAAATCATAAAATTACATTTTTGTTGTTTTCTTTTTTATATCTTCAAAGAAAAAGTTGATATTGCTAATCTGTACAACTTCCTGGATGATATGGGTATTGAGCTTTCAGAGGAAGAATATAATGACCTAGTAAGCCATCTCCCTGTCAGTGGTGAGCATTTCAGTTATTTTGATGCCTTTCAAATATGACTTTCAGAATTAGTTATAAGGAATATTGATATCACACAACTATAATTTTTGTTTCATTTATTATCTACTTACTTTGAAAGTATACCAACATATCTGGTACTAGAGGAAGGAATATGTTTGTATGTATTTATTTATAATTTGGACATTTAAATAAATAAAAGATTATTAAGCAGAAAGTATTTGGACCCTAGATGTTACAAACTAATCATAAAAAACATTAGGAAGTCTAACATAAGCAGAGAAAAGAAGACAGGGAAGAACTTAGAAACAGATGGAGAAATGGAGAACAAGGTCCATTGAAGCTTTGTATACAACTCACTAAGAACAACTGTAGTGTAGAACTTATGACACTTAAAATATTTAGATTAAATAGTCATAGTATTAAAGACATTTTTTAGCACATGCTGTATAATAGTCTAATTATTATTTTTTTAAAAGATTTATTTATTATGGATACAGTCTTCTGCCTGGATGTAGGCTTGCACACCAGAAGAGGGCACCAGATATCAATTCAGATGGTTGTGAGCCACCATGTGGTTGCTGGGAATTGAACTCAGGACCTCTGGAAGAGCAGCCACTGCTCTTAACCTTAGAGCTGTTTCTCAGCACCCTTCCCCTTAGTTTAATTGTTTTATAATTATTCCAAGAGTAAAAAAGGAACAAGATCTATAATAAGTATTAGCTTTTCATATTCCTTTGTTGAATTAGCAATGTCAAATTTCAGGTGTAAGAGAAATAGGTCTAATATTTGGAATTTATTTTTAATTTGCCCATTTATTCCATGAGTATCCTAGGAGCTATACTAGGTTCAAGGAACACAAAGAAGAAATAAACATATTTTCACTAGCAAATAATGTGTAATTTATTTGGAAGCAAGATGAAAATATGAAGGAAATTATGTAGTAAAGTTTAAAAAGTGCCCACATGGTTTTTTGAAATGATTGAACAGAAGAGGAATTATAAAGAAATAATGATTGCTTTAAGGTAACTATAAGCAATTGAATTGTTTGAGGAAGATTGTTTTTTGCTTGTCTATTTTATGAAGTTAGAGTTACAGAAGTAGGCAATGCTATAGCTTAGAGGGTCTGTACTTTATCCTACAAGTTATAGTGTAGTAGAGCTGCCAAAGATTTTTTTTGGCTGTGAATGGCAATATGTCTTGTCCTTTCTCTGTATTCCAAAAGTTACTGGACCAAGGACTATAGATTGTGATTTAAGAGCTTAAATTCTAAGTACATTTTCACATACTTGTCAGATACCATGAAAATACCTACACTATATTCATCTAAGTGTCTGTAGTGAACAAATGGATAAACACATGATGAAAGTGCACAGTAGCGCACTATGTTCAGCCTTTGGAAAGGAACATATCCTGTCATTTACAATAGCATGGTAGAGCTGAAGGATATCATGCAAAGTGATATAAACAGAAACAGAAAGATGAATACCACCTGACATTACTTACACATGGAATCCTTGTGTGTGTATATGCATGTGTGTGTTTTTCTCCTGGATTTTCTTTCTTTGTTTTTTTCTATGTTTGTTGGATTTCTGAAGAGAAAAAGAAAGAAGGCATGGAGCTGGATGGGTGGAGAGGCGGGGAAGATCTGAGAGGAGATGTGGGGGGGCAACCATGATTAGTATATATTGTGTGAAAAAATATGTTCAACAAAAGGGGCTAATTTAAGCTAAAAGACAAGTTAAACTTGTGGATAGAAATAGACTAAATAATAGTTAACAATATATTCAACATATACAAGTACAATAAACATAAAAATAAACTTCAATTTGGCAAAAAATTTTAGTCCAAGAGATTCACCATACCTCATGGTAACCGTGATGACTGACAGTGAACTAGGTTGCTAAGAGAGGGGCTTGTGAGATGGTCCAGTGAATAATAGGAAGTCAAATTTTGCAGATTTGTTTTTTTATACTACTTTAAAAGAAATTTCAGTGCTTTTGGTTTGAATTTTAGTATCGTGACTTCTTTTGTTGAATCCTTGTATCTTTTCTTACAGTAGATAACAAGATAAGTGAGCTTAAGCTGATAGATACCATCAAGACTCTTGAAAGTGAGTAATAGGCATGAAATTAAAATCTTAAGCCATTGTGATAATATTTTAATGATTGAATATTATCTACGATTATAAACATGCAAATTTGAATATAAAAACTTGGAGAATATGTAGTAGAAATAAAAAGGACAAAAGAAAACCACCCGAACTTAAAAAGCAAAGCAAAACATAGCAATGTTCATCCTTCAGTATATTTTCTTTTATTCTCTTATGTATTATGCTTTAAAATTTGACTTTGGGTTTTTCTTTTTGTTCATACTATTTTAGGTTTCTTCCACAGCAGAGAATCTATACAACTGTAGCACTAAACATCTTCTAATATCTCTTTTAAATTTATTTCTAGATCATATATTTATTCTGGCTTTCAATTTTTAGAATTGTATAGAAATGCTAATTTTATAAAGGCCCAATAATCAATTTATTTCAGTAGCTGAGTAAGTGATTGTAACTCCAGAAAAAACTGATCGAGTTAGAGGGAATAAATATCATTTCTTTTACCTAATAGCCAGTATCCAAAATAATTGAATTATTTTTTTCATGATGTAATTTACTGGTAGACAATTACCAATTTCACATTTTAAAACTTTGTCAGTCTTATCAGGTTTAATTATTATCTTTAAGAGGATTAATGATATTTGATCCTCTATATGGCTTTGATATTTATTCTGTATCAACTTTGCAAAGCATTTCATTGGACAGCCTTGCTTTGTACTTCGAAACCAGGAAGCAAATGTTCAGAAATAGAATGTATATACCTAGACATATTTGTACATGTATATACACCATTATGACTTGTGTAAAAATATGTCTTCTCTTTCTTAAGGAGGAAAGGTTGACACCACAAAATTAGACAATATCCTAGAGAAGATGGGAATGAAGCTCACAAAGAGAGATCTTCAGCGTCTTCAAGAACATCTGCCAGTTGACAGTAAGCATGTCTGCTGTTGCAGATATTATCTAAGGGAGTCAGGCCTATGTATGAAGAGTCGTTAAACTACATTTATTTTTTTGTATTAGAGTTTTGTGATGCATTCAGAAAGGCTAAGAGTTAAGTTTGAATTTATCAAAGTATTGTCCTGTCCATCTGATCCAGCAGTGGACAAACGTGTGCCTTCACACCATCTGCACCCTTTTGCCATTCTCAGAAAAGTATTTTGAAAATTTTTTGAATTAATGTGGCTTTAAGTTTCAAAGGTTAATTTTCATGCTTTCAGGCTTTCAAAATATAGATATGGAATGAGTTGGGGGGACTTGGGAAGGACAGAGAGAGGAAAGGGAAGGGAGAAATGATGTAATCCTATTTTAATTAAAATGTACAAAAGTAAAAAATATATATCAAGATGTGATATGAATTCATTAAAATTGTCTTTTGTAATTCTTTGGTATAACTGACAGATGTAAGTAATACCTCAGGATGTCTCTGTTGGGAGTGGCTTAGTTTAGGAAAATAAAACAAAGGTAAGAACATTGTTATATAGAAATAGGAGCAAGAAGACTTGAGAGTAAGAGAGCAAAAGTGCAGGAGACAAGGAACAGAGTTGATTCAACAGCATCTAGACCAGAGAAGGGAATTAGGCTGGAGGCTACTGGGTAGGATCTGGGTCTTATCTATCACGGCAGTGTGCTGGTTCTAAGTCAAATCTTAGTGTTATACATTTAAAGTCTATCAGTGGATTTGCTATGTAAGGCATTCTGTTTTCAAAATGATTTTTTATTATAGCTGATGGAAAGGTAGCTCTAAACACACTTCTGGATGAAGTCAATCATCTTAAAAAAGAGGGTGAGTGCAAAATTACAACTAAAATATGAAATCTTAATCTGTATTAATACACTGTTTAATATGTGTGATACACAGTGCTTTGGTCCTTTGCACTTTGAAAAATAGTACTCATGACAGTTTTTGACTAGGAACCAAGAACTTGTTAACAATGTAGACCACTTCCTGGATAGTCTGTACAACAAAATAACCCTTATTCATTTACCTGAAGTTTTAGTCTTGCATTGTTTACTTTGGGTTGATAATTTATTCAATCAGTCTACTGAGTCTTGAAGTTCAAGGTGTCCCTCTAGGTGTAACAAATACTGTGTGGACTCAGAAAATGTCCTTGTACACATGGGACTCTCATTCCCTTGATAAGTGGGACAGAGATTAACAGGAAAGGGATTTCTTTTGAAAGCAGTAATAATATTAAAGAAAAATGTGGCATGGTTGGCAACAACAGGGAACTGGCTTAGCTTTACATTCAATAGTCACAGAATTGCCTAGTGCCTGAGCTGAAGTTTGCAGCAAGCCCCCTTTTAGAACTTTGGACAAGTAGATGTTTCATCAGCATTGGTTGAATAAAGTTTCCTTCTGATTCTGTTATCCAATCTCATTTTTACTCAAATTTTGAGCATAGTAATGATGCTATATGGTCATTGTTTTTAGGCCATGAGGTTGTAATACTTTTTTTCAAAGTTTGTTCTTTTTCCTAAGAGAGGAAGGTTGATGACAGTGACCTTGAGAACATTTTGGACAAAATGGGACTAGATTTCTCTGACAAAACATCTGAAGGACTGGCACCGAACTGGCCAGGTAATTGTGAGCATGATAGACACCACTTCTCAGAATGTGGGATAGTTGGTTTCTGACCTCACACTCCTGAAATATGAGCCTCAAAGACAGTTGAACATAGTTTAAGATAATTCTGCCTGAACAAATTCTTTCTAGCTGAAATAATACCACAAAAATAATAATTTTGTGATATTTAGGGTAGTTTATGGTTTTTGATCTAAAGCCAAAGACACAAAGCCATATACTTTATGCTGCATTTTGGATAAGAAAATTATAAAATGCATACAAGGCAGTGTCTGTCCTTTATGGTGCATTAGAAGTTAAAAAAGAAATATATAGACAAAAGTACAGGTGAAAATAATTTGGGAGTTAGAAATGTGAGATTAATAAAGGCCCTTACTGAAGAATAAATGTGGTTATGATTGGTTTGAACAGTATTGCTGTGAGTCTGAGGGTACCTCTGTTGGTGAAGTGCTTACTATTCAAACATGAGGATATGAGGTGAGCATCTGTAACTTTGTTGCTGGGGTGTAGAGACAGGAGAACTCATGGGCTCTAGTGGCCAGCCAGCCAGCCGAGGAGCTGCTGCTACAGTGAGAAGCCCTGTCTCAGTAGATTAGATGGGGAGGAGTCAAGGACACTCAACATCAATATGCACACCACATGGACCATGGACACATACATGTACACACTCACGTGCACACCACATGGACCATGGACATATACACACACACACTCACGTGCATACCACATGGACCATGGACACATATACGCATACACTCACGTGCACACTTCACAAACTGTGGACACATACACACACACACTGACGTGCACACCACATGGACCATGGACACATACACACACACACTGACGTGCACACCACATGAACCATGGACACATATACGCACACACTCATGTGCACACCACATGGACCATGGACATATACACACACACACTCATGTGCACACCTCACAGACTGTGGACACATACACACACACACACACACTCACGTGCACACCACATGGACCATGGACACATACACGCACACACTCACGTGCACACCACATGGACCATGGACATGTACACACACACACTCATGTGCACACCTCACAGACTGTGGACACATACACACACACACACTCTCACGTGCACACCACATGGACCATGGACATATACACACACATACTCATGTGCACACCTCACAGACTGTGGACACATACACGCACACACGTGCACACCACATGGACCATGGACACATACACGCATACACTCACGTACACACCACACGGACTTGGAGGCTGAAGCTTTAGAATTTAAGACATAAAGCTAAAGCTTTAAAATCTTCTGAAATTTAATTTTTTCCTATGTTAAAATCCCTCACTTCACAGGCCTTACAATGCATACACATACTTGTCAAACAGAAGGGTTGTCACTAGACACTGAGTCTCCTGAAAACTTCATCTTGGACCTCTCATATCTGCAATTGATTTTTTTCTTCAAAAATGTTTTTATCTTTTATAATTTTTAAAAAACAATTTCTAGACATTTATTAAATTTAATTTCCTTTCTTTTTTTTAAGTAAAAAAAAAATCAGATTTTTTTTTTCTCAAGAGAAAAAAGTCAAAATGTTGAGTTTGGAGATTATTTTTTAATTTAAAGTAATTTTTTGTTATTTTTAAATTATGTACTTTTGTATACATGTCTATGTGTGGGTGTGTGTGTTAAGTACAGGTACCCACAGAGGCCAGAGGAGAGCATCAGATGCCCTGGAGCTGAAGTTAAAGGTGACTGTGAGCTCCTGATGTGGGTGCTGGGAACCGAATGTTCTGCAGGAATAGAAAGCACTCTTAACCATCTCTTTACTCATGCTTTTAAATTATTGTTCTAATGCTCTAAGGTAGTTTAACATCATAATGCTTCAAATGAAATAGTATATGTGCTTTTTTAAAGAGAGCTCATTTCTCAAGTTTTTATGGTATGGGATGGAAATATAGAGATGTGGCTATAATAGAAATCATGTTGATTGTGTTTCACAGTCAAGAATTTTGCACTGTTTGTGAATCTCACAGTGATCTCTGTGATTTGTACTTTGTCTTACAGTTCAATTTAGCAAACCACTGGGTGAAGTTCTACATGATTCAGGTAAGAATCCCATAGAAGTGGTGGAGGTTCTAATGCTTTGAAGATATATTTTTGCCAAGAATGGTGCTGCATGCATATAATGCCAGGACTCAGGAGGCTGAGATTAGGAGATTGAAAGTTTGAGGTTTCTGAGGCTTAGCTTTTAAATAAAAGTTATATTTGTTGTTTGTATGTGTGCAGGTATGTGTTTATATGTGTGCATGTGTCAGAGACTGCATGCGCAAGTTAGAGGAAGCTTTTGGAAGCTGCTTCTCTCCCTCCACTATGGGATCTGAAGATCAAACTCAGGTTGCCAGGCTCATGTAACATTTTTGCCCATTGAACTTTCTCACTGGCCCAGGATTAACTCTATGTGTTAAAAGTTACTTGCCTTGGAAACTCTGATCAGATGTGGTGAAGGCCCCTTATTGTTAATCACATTTCCTCAGCCTCTGGATGTACAGCTTGTAGATCAGTTAGATGATGAAGAAGGATGTTTGGAGAAAATGTTTTTAAAGACACTCAGCAACTTCACAAGGAGTTGGTACAACCACCCAGATTTATACAGCCTGAATTTTCTGAGTATGAGGATGCTATGGGCTGGAAGGCAGTCACAGAGATGGAAGAGCATCAGCAGGGCCATGTGGACCACGACAAAAAGGAATCTCAGTAACTGCAGGGGCGGGAGGGAGAGGAGAGGCTGGTAAGAAGCACTCAGTGATCCTGTCAAGATTTGATGAACTTCCAAGGACATTGGAGAATGGAAGAACTGCCCCACCAAGATGCTCAACATGAAGCATCTGGCGCCCATGCAGCAGAAGTACAGGCACTGTGAGAAAGGAATGTAGATGGTATGGTGCCCTGCAGGAAGAAGTAAAGTGAACTTTCCCCAGTGTGAGAACAAGGGATGGAAAGATGAAACAAACAGCTGTGGGAGGCGCTATGAACTTAAACACGGAACTCCCCGCTCCCATGCTCCAGGGCGTCCTCCAGCCCTTCCAGGACCAGCCATTCTAATGCCATATGGAACTTTGGGATTCTTCCTACCAACAACTGAGTGTTTTGGTCAAGCAGGTAGAATGGAAGAGATTGGAGTAATTGATGGAAAGTACTATTGCATTCCTCGGCACAGCTCCTAGAATTTAATCAGCTCCAAACAATGCTGCCATTGCCAATAAATCTGCAGCGTCTACTTTACAATAGAAGCTCTCTATCTGGACTAGCCATAATTCTACCCAGGAAAGTGTTAGGAATTCCTCCCAATAGATGCTTCTTCCTGGCTGTACCACTCTAGGGAATATGTGTGAAGACTAATTCACAGGCTATATGAGATGCAGTTCATGAACACACCTGGTTTTTATTGCTGTGGTGAAACACCATGACTAAAAGCAACCTGGGGAGGAAACAGTCCCAGATTACAATCTTTCACCAAAGGAGGTGAGGCTGGGAGCTTAAGTGAGGAGCTGGGAGGCAGAAACTGAAGCAGAGCCCGTGGAAGAGTGCTGTTTACTGGCCTTTCTCCATAGCTTGCTCAGCCTGCTTTCTTATAGAACCTAGGACCACCTGCCAGGGGGTGGCACCACCCACAGTGAACTGGGCCCTCTCACATCAATCATTAATCAAGAAAAATATTCCAAATTCTTGATAACAGGCCAATCTGTGGGGACGTTTTCACCACTGAGAGTCGCTCTTCTCAAAAGACTTTAGCTTGTGTTGATAAAAAATTAACAAAAAACTATCCAGGACAACAACCTATCAAATAAAAGCCTGGCACTAGATCCAAGTCTTCAGGTGCCTTGATCTTGGACATCCTGTATCCACAACAGATACCCTATTTGAAAATAACTTTGTTTTCTGTAGTTAAAAAGATGCGTGGCTTGCTAGGCACTCTGTAATTTTCATTTTCTTCTGTAAGTTTCATTTTTTCTTTGAGTAAAAAAGAGCAGATTTGAGAGCTCAGGGAAAACATCAAAATGATGTGTTTAGAGAAAAATATTTTTAAACTCTTACATAATTGATCTAATGATATTATGTGGCTCAGCATTACAGTGTTTTAATAAAAAAGGATATGTGCACTATTATTTTATGAGAGCTCATTCTCATTTACTTATGGTGCAGGGAATTATAGAAGTAGAGTTGGTGGACATCCTGCAGTGTCATATATTCTGCCTCACAGTTAAATCCCTCATTGTGACTCTCACTATGGCTTTGTGGTCTGTCTTATAGTTTACATGAAAGTAAACTTATCAAACCATTGAGTCAAGCTCTGCCTGCTCCAGGTAATAAGTTAATATAAAGCAGAGATACTAGTGCTTTAAAATGTTTGTGAGGAGCTGGAGAAATTGCTCAGTGGTTAAGAACAAATACTGCTCCCTCAGAAAGCCCAGGTTTGATTCCCAGCTCTCAATACTGTAACTCCAGTTCAAGGGGACTGATCCTATGCCTCTGGTGTCCGTGGATATCTACACTCATATGCACAGTACACCCCATAATTAAAAATAACAAAAATGAAATGTATTTTTGTCTAGTCATGGTTGTAAATTTTTATAACTCCAGTACTTGGGAAGCTGAGGCTGGAAGACTCAGAGTTCAAGGCTAAACTAGGCTACATAGTACAACCCTGTCAGAGGCAAGCACCAAACAAACTATATATGTGTGTAAATGTATGTACCTGTGTCTTCAAGTTATTGTGCGTGTGTGTGTGAATATATAAAAGCTAGAGAACAACCTCCAATGTCATATCTAAGGGCCACACACCTTGTGTTTTGAGACAGCCTCTCAGTGGCCTGCAGTTTCCTCAATTTTCTCTTGTTTCTCTGTGAATCTTCTCTTTTTCTTTAGCCATTAGCATAGACTTGGTTGAGCTGAATCTCACAGCTGACTTTGAATCTTTCCAATTTATTATTATTTTATTTTCTAGTGCCAGAATTTCTGTTGTTTAAAAAATATTTCAGGCTCTATTGTCTTTTATGAGTTCTCTGTTTTCTTAAAATTCCTTGAATTTCCTTAAGAGAGCTATTTTAGATTTATTTTAGTATATACATACCCATCACTTTAGTGTGTGTATATAAGCCAGAGATTTACATCAAATGTATTCCTTAGTAAGTCTCCAATTTTTTACTTCATTCCTTGAGTCTGCATCTCTTAGTGAACCTGGAGCTCACCAGCTTGTTAGGATGGCTGGCCTGCAAGCCCAAGGAATAGTCCTTTCTCTACTTTACCTAGGTTACAGGATAGTTCTGTCTACCCTGCTGCCTTACAAACATGTGGGGCAGGGTCCAGCTTTCATGTGGGTTCTGGGATCTAAACATGGGTACCATGTTGGTGCTGCATGCACCTTACCTGCTAGTTCATCCCAGCCCCAAGCCTCAGATTTTGGTATCCTTTCTTGTCTACTAAACTTGGACATGGTTCTTGGAGGTTTGGGACCTACAGCATCATCTGCATACTGAGGATTAAGCATCTTCTCCAATCCTCATAACTTGACTTTCTTCCTCCTAGAAATCCTACCAAGCTACTTGTCTTCTGTGCCTGTGATCACTGCTTCTATTTCAGCACAAAATGTCCCCCTAATCCAGATTTACTACCAGTCCACACTTGGTGTATTGTCACTGTTTCGACACTAGAGACTGCTGTAAGCCCAAGTTTATCCCAAATTTGCAGTTGTTTTTAAGGTAGACTGGAGGAGCAAATAGTAGTGCCTTCCAGGGCCATGGTGGGATGCCTTAAACATAGCCATCAGCTCATGTTCAGATAATTCCTCAGGGCTTGGCTTCATTGGGAGGGTCCAGTTTTAGTCATCAAAGCAGAAAATCCCTCCCTTCCCTAAAACAGAAAATTATTCTTTTTGTGCTGTGCTGCCTCAAAACTTGGAAATTAGAGGCTGGGAAATCTAATGCTGCAGTGCTGGGTTACACCTGTCACTCATGGCTTGCTGAAATCAGAGAAGTGCAGAGGCAGGACCAAGGGCTATTCTGTTACAACCTGACAGTTACTATGATTATATACATGGCTTGAAACTTATGCAAGTAGCCAGGGATGATGCTGTGCAGAATCCAAGTCCATCTAATTGCTGTTATTGGTCTGCCTGATACACAGGCACATTTGGGCAGGGGACAGGAGGAGGTGAGGTCTTCTAAGCACTGGATTTCTGTTACCCAGCACTGAATTCCAAGGTAAAGTCCTATATTTAGGGCTCTGTCCCAACCCCCAGCAATTGGTTAAGCTGTGCTAGAAAAGGTCTGAGAAGGGGCATGGTGGAGGTATTCCCTTGGCTACCTACTAAAATAGATCTAGGGCTCAGTCCATGACCATGAGCCCAAGTGGCCACAAGGCTCTGCCCAGTACTATATTCCAGTTCTGAAGACTATATCGAGTTTCATGTGCTTTCCCAAGTGGGAGGCATCTGTGTCCATGCTGTGCTTCTTTGAGTTAGGAAAGGGGTGATGTGTCTTCTCCTCCTTCCTGTCTTCCCCTCCTTGTTTGCCTTAGCTCTTTGGAGGTAGTTTCATGTGTGAATAACCATTCAGACTGTCAGTGCTGTAAGGAGATGGATGACAAGTGTTATTCTGTGGCCATCTTGCTCTGCTTTCTGTTAAAAAATTCTTAAACACCTTTCTGGGCTCTATTCCTAGCCTTTCAAATGAGAGAAAAGTCAATTCCAATAACATTCAAAATAGCCTAGGAAATATAGCAATTCAATTCACAGATTAAAAAAAGGAAAATGTAGAGCTGCCGAATTTCCCTTCAAAGGAGTGTTGCAGTGAGGCTTCTGTGAGATAAAAATACTTGGCATATTGATACAAGTAAACTCACTGTTTTACCCATCAAATTAAACAATATCTAACAATGCCATGGAAATGCTGACAGACCAAAAGTCTAAATATAGGAAAGAAGGAATTTAGGCTGAGGGAAATAGAGAAAAAAATCAGTAAGTAGTTATGAAAATACTTGACGGGCATGTATAAATAGCATATTAAAATTTGACAAAAGACAAACTAAGGTATAGATAGATTCAATATGGTATGTTAAAAACAAAACAAAACAAAACATATTTCTCAACCTTCCACTTACTCTGGCTGTGAACAAAGGGCCCAAAGGTACAACAGCTGAGTTCAATTCTGCTCATTAAAGTCACCCAATTTCTTTTTATTCAAAAGAATGGTGTTTTTCTAGTTGAATCATTTTATTACAGGAAGCTGTAGGTGTTCTCTGTGTGTATATGTTCTTGTGTGTGTTTGCACGTTTGCATGCATATAGGTGCTTGGAGTGAGGAGACCAGAAGACAGCCTCCGGTATTGTTCCTCAAGAGCCATTAACTTTGTGTTTTGAGACAGGATTCTCACATCAGCATTTACCTGGAACTCACAGAGTAGAGAAATCATCAGTGGCTGTGGTTAATATAGCAACAGATAGAGCTTTTGTTAAAAGAATCAGTTCTATTATCAAAATTCATTTCACACCTGATGTGTGCTTGGCAGAGTTCTGAGTCTTCTGATGTGACTAACTTCATCCTCACAGGAAGTTTGTGAGACTTATAAGATCATTGCATTTCATACAATGGAAAAGTGGAAATCAAGTTAGATTACTGAAAAAAAAAATCTACTAAATAATGAACAGTAGAGAAAAATATTCATACCAATGTGTTCTTGTTCTAGCCATAATTTTTCTTTTTATCTTGGTGGAACTTCCTATTTTTTTGTTTTAGAAATAATGCACTGGAAGGTAATTTTGTTTCATTCAGAAATTTGTGATATGTTTATTTTTTCCACAATAAGAATTGTTGGGACTAAGCTTAATTCTAACCATAGTGAATATCGTCTTCTTGATAAAAAATTATAACTCACATGGCAAGAACGAGAGCCATTTCAGCACTAGTGAGAACTTCCATGCTTTCTTTTTTTTCTTTTTACTAAGGGAACACAATAGACGTGAAGGACTTGGACAGCGTGCTCCAGAAGATGGATATTGAGCTCACCAAAGGAGAAGTTGAGGAGCTGAAAAACAACCTCCCAGTTGATGGTAACTAACTTTTGATATAGAGAAATAATCTTCAGGAATTTTGAAGTTTATAGACTTATTTCTGAAAACTAGTTAATTTTGTACTGATATAAATAATGCATAGTCTCAGAAAATCCAGTTGTAGATTAAAAGCAAAGGCTGTCTTCATTTTCTAAATCCAGATCTAGTATAAAACATTTTCATAGCCTGTCATTCCCCAGCAATGAGTGTTTGGGGAACAGAATAAAGCCACGGGAAGAGAAATGAACAGGAAGTTGATGTGGACCCTTTCCACACTTCCCATGGGTTTCTACATTCTGACTCTGACCTCTACTCAGGTTTGTTGAGAACACCAGGAACTTGCCATTGTCTGTCTCATTAATGACCACCCCCCATCCTTACCTTTGTCAACCTTCCCTCCATCTCCTCCTCCTGTTTCTGTTAAAAAATGGGCAGGTCTGCCATGGATATCAACAAAACATGGCTTATCAAGTTACAGAAAGACTAAGCACCTCCCCTTGTATTGAGGCAGGGCAGAGCCACCCATTATGAGGAAAGGGTCCCAATGCCAGTAAAGGGATCAGAGACAGCCTCTCTTCCACTGTTAGAAGTCCCACAAAAAGACCAAGCTACAGACTACCAGGGATGGCTATGCAGAGGACATAGGTCAGATCCATGCAGGCTCCCTGGTTGTAGGTTCAGTTTCTTTGAGCCCTTATGAACCTGGATTAGTTGATTCTGTGGGTTTTCTTGTAGTATACTTGACCTCTCGGCTCCCCAAATCCTTCCTTCCCCTCTTCTGTAGGATTCCCATAACTCCACCTAGTGTTTGTCTGAGGGTCTGCACCTTTTTCCATCAACTGCTGGATGAAGCCTCTCCAATGACAATTGGGCTAGACACCAATCTATGACTATAGCAGAATATCATTAGGTGTCATTACATTGACATTTTTTTCCTATCCTAGGTCTCTGGGTCATCCAGCCTGTGGGTCCTGGTATTCCCAGCAGTGTCAGAAGTGGGCTCACTCTCATGGCATGGGTCTCAGGCTGGGCCACTTATTGGTTGGCCACTCCCACAGCCTCTACACCCCCTTTACCCCAACACATCCCATAGGCAGGACAGACTATAGGTGGCTGGGTTGGTGTCCCAATTCCTCCACTGGCCGTCTTGCCTGGTCATAGGAGATGGCCAGCTCAGGCTATATGTCTCCTGTTTCCTCATTAGTTTTTATTCATTCTGTTACTTATGAGAGCTCTCTTTTGTCTTTGATATTAGTGATAATTTCAGCACTTCCATTTCCATCTCATTCTCCCAATGTCAGTCTTATTCATCTCTAATTTTCTCTTTACATAGTGTTTCTGGAAAATCTTATTGATATTTATACCTTCACCAATTACTTACAAGCAGATAAATTTTATGTAGATCTCTGTTCTATGTTTCAGAATGGAATATGCAAAGGGATGTTAGACATTTCCATTGGCTATCCCATAGAAAAGGAATCTTTTGGGGTATACTCAAAATGAAATAGAATGTTTCACTATCTGACCTACCAGTTCTTCATTTTCTGCCTCATCATGCTATCACCAAAGCTATTAATGAAACAAGTTTTGTTCTTGCTTTTCCATATCATGAATTGTCTGCTTCTCCTACTCTGGAAAGCCAGTTCTACCTCAGATCACCACACATATAATGGAAAGGTGGATGGAGCAATAGATGACGAAATCAGTGTAACAAAGTATTAATAGTCAGATCTACATAGTGAGCACAAGTTGTTCATATATAACTCTATCAACATTGTGGTATATTTGTAACATCTCAAAAGAAATCATTTTTAAACATGTATAGTCTCAGGATACCAACATATCTCAGTGGATAAAAGGACTTTCTGGCAACCTGATGACCTGAGTTGACCTCCTGCACGTGCATTCACGCGCGCACACACACACACACACACACATGCACACACACACACCACACCACACACACACACAGTACACACCACACACAGCACACAGCACACACCACACACCACCTCTCTCTCTCTCTCTCTCTCTCTCTCTCTTTCTCACACACACACACACACACACACACACACACGCACGCACGCACACACACACATACAGGGATAATAAATGTATGATCTCATGAGCTCTTTTTTAGTTTCCTAGTCTTTGCCTACATTTATGCCTGCCTTAGGATATATATTTAACAGTTAGAGGTGATAACTGTCATTGTTAATGAGAGGGACAAATGATGTTTGTCTTTTTGGGCAAAAATTGACAACATTCGCAGAATGTTCAGAGAATTAAGATGCACAAATAGCAATTTACACCATGCTTGCAAGGAAGTATGAAAAAACTTACTTTTCCCAAGTCCAGAGAGTATGGTTCAGTGGTCAAAGGACAGTTTACTAACAAAGTGTCAATCCTTGAAAATGAAAGAATTATGAAGTTAAAGTTAACCTAAATAATGGTGCATGAAATAAAACTTTAGCTACTTCCCAAGTTATTATTTAAAATTTATTTGCTTGAATTTATGTTTTCTTATAGCCATGGGGATAACTGATCTGGACTCACTGGTGAATGCACTACAAGTTGCCTCAGGTCAGTGAGAAGCTATATAAAGCTCTAATTCTTACACTAAGCTATACTTTATATGGTAAATATTTTATAAAGCTATGACATAATATTATTACATGTGTGCATGTAACCAGCTTAAAATTTATCACCAAATGAACTTGTTCATATTGTACTTATGGTAGATAACCAATAATCTAGAAAGTTCTTATTTTCCTTCCTCGTCATTCCCCTTTGCTATTTGGAGGTAATTATAGTTGACTCTCATACCCAGGATATCTACACACTGATCCAATCATACTACCATAAGTATTGGAAAACAAACACATCTGTGTTGAAAGTACAGACTTTTAGTGCCTCAATAATATTATTTTCTCACATACTAATCTCTTCTTATTATTTCTATGGAATTTATATTTTATTAGGCATTACCAATAATGTAGAGTTTTCTGAAAGGATAAGAGACAATGTGTATTGGTTATGCATAAATTCTGTATCATCTTTCATAAAAGCTTAAAGATCCAGAACTTTATATTTTTGAAAACAATTTATTTTTATTAATGTATAATAGTAGTGCTTACTTATGATAAGTTCATATTTCAACACATGTACATAAAATGTACTGAACAAATCAGGGTAATTAACATTCCAATCTCTTTAGTATTTTTTTTACATATGAAACTTTCTGATTCTTGTAGTTCCTCATAAAACAGGAAATAGGCTACTGCCAACTATAGTCACCCCATTGTGAAATACTAGAGTTTATTCTATGTTTGATACCATTATTAAACCTCCTATCACAATTCCCCTGCCATGTTTCCTAATAATCACTATTCTACAAACAAACTTTTTTCTTTTTAAAAAAAATTATTGATTTTCTAAAAAAGGTCCTTTTTCCATGTATCTCTCTGCTCACCCATCCTTCCCTCTTCCCAGTCCTTCCCAGTCTGCCTTTAACCTTCTCCTCACCCCATCCTCCAATCCCCTCTCCCAAAAGGGCAAGAAGTCCCAAGGTGGGTCAGCTCAACATGGCACATCCACTCCAGGCAGGTCTGATTTCCTCCTCCCAATATCAAGGCTGGGTTAGACACACCTCTGCAGGGATCAGGCTCCAAGGTGCCAGCCCATTTACAGGAACACTGTCTGATCCCACCCCTGGATGTTCTACATACTGCCCTTGCCAGTAGACAGATGCCTACTCTTGAAGGGCCTAGCTCTTTGTCCTATGGTTCCCAAGCGTCTGTTCTTGATTCATTGGGCTCCCCAGAGCTCCAGCCAGCCATCTCTGTGGGACTCCTCCTCATACTACCTATCTCCTTGTTCATACAGACTCATCTCTCTCTCTTTATAGCTCAGCCCAGTGCTCTGCCATGGATTTGCCTCCACTTCCATTCATTATTGAGTGTAGGTTCTGTGATGACACTTAGAGTAGTTATTCATTTGATTATAGGGAAAGTCCTATTTAGGCATCCCCTCCATTATTGGTTGTGGACTTATCCAGGGACATCATGTGGGTTCTTGGGGGGTTTCCTTAGTATCTGGTCTCTTTGCAATCCTGCGTTGGCTTCCTGTGTCAAGATATCCATCTCTTTTTTTCTCCCTCTTTGTTGCTCCTCTCACGCAACCATCTCCTTCTCTCATGATTTGTTCACACCTCTCCTTGGTCACTACCTGTTATGTTTCTAATTTTCTAATAAGATCTTCTCTATTTTTTCTTCCTGTTATTTATGAGAAAGACATGCAGTATTTGATTTAACATAATGTCCTCCATTCTGCCTAATACTGCTTGCTACAAGTAACAGTATTTCATTGTCTATGCCCAATAATTCTTGGTTCTGTATGCATGTCTTTTTTTTTTTTTACCCATATACCTGGTTTGTTTTTATACTTGAGCTGTTTTGAAATAGTTACTGAGGCAAAGAGAAGCATAAATACTTAACTTTGAGACAATGATTTTATCTTTTTTTCAATTATATACCTGGATTTTTATACCAGTACCATGCTACATTGATTACTGTAGTTCTGCAGTATGTCTTAAAACCAGATGTTACAGTGCATCTAACTTGGGGTTTTGTGTTTAAAATTGCTGGGCTATTTGTGGTCTATTTTACTTTCATGTGCATTTTAGATTTTTTTTAAGTTCTTGAATAATGTTCTTGGTATGTTTATGGAGATTGCATTGAATCTACACATCATGTTGAGTGATATGAACTTTTCACAGTCTTATTGTATCCTCTAATGCATGTGTATAAGAAATTCTTACTTTTTGGCTCTTTCAGTTTTTTGTATCAATGTTGGATGGTTTTCATTGTAGAGTTCTTTCATTTCCTTTGATAAACTTATTCTCATGCTGAGTTTGTCATTATGAATGGAATTGCTCTCATAATTGCTTTTTCAGAAAGATTTATTGGTCTATAAAATGCTATTGATTTTTTTGCATCTTGGTTATGTGTCTCATAACTTGGCTGAATTAGAAACAATTCAGTTATTGTTCCTAATAATACTTAGCATCATCTTTAGTTTTTTGTGTATAGAATTATAACCTATAAACATGTGTTATTTGATTTCAACTCTTCTATATGTAGGATCTTTATTTTTTCTCTTGCCTAGTTATGGTTTATCATAAACAAAGCTTTATTTGAAGTAGTATCCTCCTGTATGAAATATATTTATCTGTTTTACATGATGAAATGCTAAATTATACTAAATGCCTTTTCCCTCTTAATATATTGACATTTGACTAGATGATTTTTGTTTTTTATTCTGTTGATGTGATCTATTTGCTGATCTTTATGTTGAAATAATCTTTCATTTCTGAGACAAGTCCCACTTGACCATGGTTAGTAATCTTTTTGATATGCTGTTTTATTTGCTAGTCATATTTTGAAGATTTTCGTAACCATAGTCATTAGAAATGTTGGCCTTTGTATGTTTTTTTTTTAAGCTATCCTGGATGTTTTGCTTTTTTATATAAAGTTTGACATTGAATTTCAAAAAAACAATAAAGAAGAAATATTGGCCTTTAGCTCTCTATTTTTGCTGTTATGACATTTTCTTTGCTTGTGCCAGATATAGAATGAGTTTAGAAGACTCACCTTCCTTTTACATTTATGGAATAATTTGAGAAAAATGGTTATTAGTTCTTCCTTTAAGGTAGAATTGAGCATTAAAGTTGAGTAGTTCTGGATTTTGCTTTGTTGAGTGACTTTTCATAACTGATTCAACTTCATTGATTCATCTTTGATCTGTCCAGCTTTCTATGTCTTCATGACTTAGTTTGGTTATATGTGTTCAGAAATTTTTCCAGTTAAGTTTTCCAATTTATTGCCATGCCAATGTTCATAGCAGACTCTAGTATTTCTTTGCATTTGCAATATTATTTTAGTGTCTTTTTAATTTATAATTTTATCTGAATCTTTTTTTAAAGACTTTTTATTTATTTATTATGTATATAGTACAGAAGAGGGTACCAGATGTCAGTATAGATGGTTGTGAGCCATCATGTGGTTGCTGGGAATTGAACTCAAGGCCTCTGGAAGAACAGTCAGTGCTCTTAACCTCTGAGCCATCTCTCCAGCCCCTATCTGAATCTTTTTTTAAACTTGACTAGTATATGTAAAGGTTTGTCAATTTTGAAGTCTTCTGTAAAAGAAATTGTTTATTTCACTTATGTAATATTTTTTAGTCTGTATTTTGCTTTC
Source organism: Sigmodon hispidus (assembly GCA_004025045.1). NCBI lineage: Eukaryota > Metazoa > Chordata > Mammalia > Rodentia > Cricetidae > Sigmodon > Sigmodon hispidus. Next base: position 34,198 of record PVIH01011304.1, on the reverse strand, counting down.
TGCTCTGATCTTTGGTTTTGATTTTCTTCTATGACTTTTGAAGTTCATTTGTTTTCTTTCTGGGACCATATACTTTATCAGGTGTGTTTATTTGAAATATTTCTCTTTGATTTTTGTGTTGGTGCTTTTCACTTCAAGCTTTCTCCTTAGTAGGTCTTTTGTTTCGTTGCTGTGTGCTGTAAACTGTGCTTCCACTTTCATTTGTTTGGCAAATATTTTAATATCCCATTTTTTTAGTGATCTACTGTTCATTAAATAGCATTATATATATTCCATGTATTTGAATAGCTTTCAAGGTGGCTAATGTTTTGAGTTTCTAGTTTTGTTCTTTTGTCATAAAAGATAAGTGATAGATACATTTTTTAGAAAATGTATTGTTACTTTATAATGTTAATATTCCTGCAGAATATTCTGTGTGTTGATGAAAATGGTGTGTACTCTGCTGCTGTTAGATGAAATGTCCCCTGAGTGTCATTAGGGCTACAGTATCATCTAACTTGTCTTTCTTCATTGATTGTTTTGTTGTGAATTATTTGTCCATTGATGAGCATGAGTATTGAAGTCTCTCCATATTATTATGTTATCTAGCTCTCCTTTTAGATGGAATAATGTTTGTTTCATAAAATTGATACTAGATGTTGGCTATGTATACATTTTAAATTTTTACATATTTTTAAACTGATCTCTTAAACATGATATTGACTTTCTTTTCTCCCTTTCAGTTTTTTATTATTATTTTATATGTATGGGCATTTTGTCTACATATGTACATCTGTGTAGTCACTACATGTGTGCCTGGTGCCCAGAGATCAGATGAGCACTTTGAATCCCTAGAGCTGGAGTTAAAGATGGTTTTACACTACTGTGTGGGTGCTGGGAATTGAACCCAGGTCCTCTGAAAGAGCAGCCAGTGCTCTTACTCACTTGGACATATGTCTAGCCACTGTAGTTTTTTGTCTTAGAATCTATTTTATCTGGTACAGTGTAAAAACTCCTGATTGCATTTGATTTCTATTTTTATGAAGTATCTTTTTCTTCTATTATCTTTAGTTGTACATATCTTTACTGGGGAAAGCAATTTCATGTAAGCAGAATATTTCTGCTCTTAGATTTTATTTACTTTGGTTTTAAATCCATGTAACCTGTCAATGACTTTGAGTCAGGGAATTTATTCCATTTAGATTCTTGGTAATTACTGATGGATAACAACTTAAATAATAGTTATTTATCTGAAGCAAAGCAGTTAGGTGTTTGTGCTCTGTGGAGTTTTTGTCTCACTAGAGTTGCTGGTAGCTACTGCAGTGAGCCACCCAGACTCTCTCTTTTCCATCTGAAATATCAGTCCTCTGACTTGAGAACAACAGGTATAGTTTCTGGATTTTTTTTTTAAGTTGCTATCTCGCTGTCCTGTCCCTAGGTTTTCATGCCTCTAGGGATCCCATCTCTCCTTTGCTGGAGTCCAGTGCTACTCTCAAAAACAAAACAAAACAAACAACAACAACAAAAATAAACAGCTATTGTTTGGTTGTCAGCTCCATGTTCATTAAGGAGATGAGTGCTATCGTACTATAATACTAGTTCCTGTTTTCATTATTGGTTCTGTTGCTGTGAAGAGACACCATGACTATGCAACTCTTAGAAAACATTTAATTGGGGCAGACTTACTGTTTCAGAAGCTTAGTTTATTGCATGGTGGAACATGGCAGCATGCAGGCAGACATGGTGCTGGAGTAGGTGCTGAGAGTCTTATATCTCGATCCACAGGCAGCAGGAAGTGCACTAAACTAGGTGTAACTTAAGCATAGGAGATCACAAAGCCTGCCCCCACAGTGACATACTTTCTCCAACAAGACCACACCTCCTAATATGCCACTCCCTTTGAATTTATGGGGGCCAATTACATTCAAACTTCCACAACATCTCTGTTTAATTATCTTGTCGTTTTGTTGTTTATAGAGGGTGGAGAACTACTTCCATGGAGACCAAGAGAGTATTAAAGTGTTTCAGACCACAGAACTATTCATTTTCCCAGTTTTCAACTTTGTGTAAATAGAATCCAAATGTATATTCCAATATTTTTAACTTGTTCATTACTTTCATTAGTCCATTAATTTGTATTGTTCATTATTTTAATTAGTCCATAATTTTTAATGAATCTCAGAGAAGTCAACATTATGCCATAAGTTATTCTCTGAGATTCATTCATACTTTTCATGCAGCAGTGGTTTATTGATTCTCATTGTGCTATATTACAAGTAAATTGTAATCAACTAGGGTTCTATAAGGATTCTATTTGCTATATAGAACAATTTCTAATTAGTTGATTGTGCCTGAATACATTTCTTTAATGTTCCATTGTATAAACATACCAAAATTTGTTCTTGTATTCTATTATCAAGGATTTTTTTCAGTTTGAGGCAATTATAACTCACATACTGATAAAACTATTCTTGTATTTGCATTCTGATGAATATATGTGTTTGATTCTCTAGTCATATATTTTTCTTGAAATGCTAATGTTGTTATGAGATATTCTTATCTTTAAAATTAAATTAGAAAAGTTTTCCTTCTTTGCTGTTAACTAAAGGAGATTATGTCCAATTAAATTAGAGATGAAACACTGAGACATTTCTATGTGGAAAGATTTTAAATTTCCAGTTCAGTAAAAATAATATAAGACTAGACTATCAAAATATCTTATATCTCTTCCATCATTGCCAAATAGTATTTTAAGACTTTAGTCCTTTATTTTAAATAGTGAAATTACTTGTAAAATAATCATAATATTCTTACAAGTAAGAATGCCTTAGCTCATCCCTCATAATTTGAGATTATAATAGAAAACATTTCATATTTCTCTTTTTCTCTGAAGGAGGAAAAATTGATGCCGGAGATGTGGAAAATGCAATAAAAGATGTGAAAAGAGAAATTTTGTCTAGAGAACAGTTGAAGTCATTTCCAGCTCATGGTGAACATTTTTAATATTAGATTAAATTTCAAAATAGTTGATATGCTATCAAAGGAGTTATTCTGCATTATTGATGTCTGTAGAATTAGAAGAAAGCTGTGATTCATACCATTAGAAATTTGCATTATCCAATAATCTGTTATAACTATGTCATTCTTATAGAGATAATACTAAATATCTAAGTCTCAGATACAGCAAACTTTAATATTTAGAAATGTGTAAATTGTCACTTAATAAGTATACACATGCCCTTTCAAATCATCAATCTTGTGTCAGGGATAAGGAGCGCTGATTATTACATTTCATTCTATTGATTTGTACTGGGTTAAGGCCTGTGGGGAAATGGGAGGAGGGAGAGAGTTGTGTGAATATACTGATAAAGGAAAGGCAATTGCAGCAGGAAAAGAAATGAGACAAGGAAGTATTTTTGCATTAACCTACTTGGTGTTAGTAATTGTCTCATATGCTAAGGAATTGACACATTTGGTGTAATAAGAATTTGCTTTATATATTATTTTGAGATTGGTACATTTTAGGAACAAAATAATTTCATAGTTTGTATTTGTGTGCATTAGACATTTTGTTTACTTTAGCATAATAGCTCTTTTTAGCTATTATTTGGGATTTGTATGTTCTAATAGCTAATGGAAATATATATAAAAATATATCACAACAAAGTATAAAAGCTATTGAAAGGAAGAAAATACAAATCAAAAGCCCGGATTAGAGTTGAAGAGATGGCTTAGTAATTAAGAACACTGGCTTCTCTTCCAGAGGATGCAGATTTGATTCTCAGTGCTCATATAGTGGTTCACAACCAACCATAACTCCAGTTCTAAAAGATCTGACACCCTCTTCTGACCCCCATGAGGACCAGTCACATGATTGGTGCACAGACATACATGTAAACAAAACACCCATGTACAAAAAATAAAATAAGCCAGATTAGCAAAAGTGCTTTGTTTTGCTTTTGTTGTTTCTTTATGGTTAATTTAATTGCTGTCAATCTCATATATATTTATATAGTTAATTTTAATAACATGCTGCATTGTATATAGTTAGTAATTTCCTTTTTTATTTTTAGAATGTGCTCTACTTATTTTATGTTTCTTCTAATGCCAGCAGTAGAAATAACAAAACTAACATAGGTATCAGAATTTGAGAGAAGGGAACAAACCATTGAGAGATGCTGATAAGCTGAAGATTTAGTGACTAAGCACAGACCACCATCCATTTAAATATTTATTTTAAAACTTTTAAATTAGCTATTTAGTTACTATAGACAACCTTAGTTATTTCACAATTCTCTTTTAAAATACATTTTCTTATATGCTTCTTTTCAGTATTAAATATAAGCAAATAGATTGATTTCAGTTTATCAACAACTCCCTTGAACACTTATGGGCCTTGCTTGAGGCACCTTTTTATGACAAGATAACCATGGTACATAGAGATTTATTTTATTTTAACTGCATTTCAACCTCCCCATGCCTCTGTCTTTTGTAGGGATGCAAGTGGATGTTAGTGATCTTGACAGGCTACTTGGAAACATGACTTTCAAACTGACCCCCGAGGAGTCACCTTCAAAGTTACCAGTTTCTGGTAAGTGACACTGTAGCATTGTACCTACCCACAAGAGAATTTGGACTATGAAGCTAACATTTTTGACATTAAAAATAATAACTTTTTTCTGTAGTTGGAAATTAGGTATATTGGTGTCATATTGCACTATACATTTACCTCTAATTAAGATATTTTGTATATTGTTACAACTTTGAACAGTATCTGTCATTGTCCCTATACATACTTTTTATTTTTATAAGTAAAGCCTAGTCTTTAAGTTATATACATTGATAAGAGTTACAGGTTAATAACCACCCATGATTGTCATACTTAATGTTAGGTTTTCTGTATATACAGAGATAAATGTTAGATGGATAGGTAATCTTCAAACACTTCATGAACCTAGAGAATATGGCATTTAAATGTTTTAACAACTTAGAATTCTGTTGACATGAGACATGAATGCTCCAGGCAGCACTGATCTACTCCCAAGAGGATATTTGGCATCAAAGACACTACATATGGAGTTCATTTTCTTCTTTATAAATGGCCCATTGGGCAAAGAACTGCCTTTGCCTCAACTTCTGACAGTAAGCATGATGTCCACTCCAGATGAGCAGAACACAAGAAAAAGCAACTATGAACTTTTCTAAGACAGGGTAGGACAGTCTTTCAGGTTTTCCTGCTTCTGAACATGATCTGTTAAATATTCTAGGCCTATAGCCAACAGTGGATGCCTCAACACTTCAGAGAAACTTTGGTGACTGTCCAAGTAGCCAACTGTCTCTGTCATTTCTTGCATATCTTCAGAAGTCACTTGTTTTAACTTCCTGTTCACTCAGGGAATATTATTTTCCTTCTCAGGTCTTTGATGTGGTTGAAGACTAGATAGCTACAGTTACAATCCTCTCCTATCTTAGTTAAGAGTGTTTCAGGTACTAGAATTAGATTCTTCAGGATAAGACAGCTATTGAGGTAATCTCTGTAATCTGTAGTTTACCATTGATCTGGATGTTTAATATGTTTTTTTGTGTGTGATGTTGTTCTTGTTGGTTGCCATCCCAGTTTTGTTTACCTTTTCTTTCTCCTGGATGATACTTGATAATCATTCTTATTGTATATAGTTTTGTATTAGGTTTAGAACCTTATTATTTAAACAAAAAGAGGGGGTTATAATGGGAATTCGGACCTCCAATTTTAGAGTATCAGCCTTAGGATGTGGCTTCCTGACTGGATATGTGACTGCTTAAAATGGAGAAGAACCACCCCCATGCCCACTACACACACACACACACACACACACACACACACACACACACACACACACACACAGTCGCTCTCTTTTTGAGGTGGGCAGAGATCAGGCAGCTGGTTCCATTCTCTCTCAGGCAGAGTGGAGGGCAGTGATGGCTGTTTATTTGGCTCTGTATCTGTGAGTGAATTTTCCCCCATTTCATATCTTAATAAATCATTGATACCCCTTAACAGACTCTCATGGATTTCATATACCATTTTCCTTTTTATTTGTAAAATGATGTTTTTCACCATTTATTCATTCACCAAGTTTTTGATGAGTATTGAATAGTTATATGGCTACTTGTTTGCATAGTATTTACATTGTTTTTAGGCATAAAAGCTAATTTTGAGATAAAATTCCTAGAAGGATACATAGAGGGTATATCCAGTAGTGTGCTATGTTCTATAAGGGGTCTGAGCATCCTCATCTTTTGTTTACTGCTGCTGATTCTCATCCGTGGAACAACTTAGAGCTACATGGTCTTTTGCTTCACCCTTAATCCATAGGTCATTTTAGAATTCAGGAAATGCCTTCAGGATCCACTGGACATACACAAGGACTATGTCTCTTTATCTAACACTAAAATGTAATGTGTGTGTGTGTGTGTGTGTGTGTGTGTGTGTGTGTGTTAGTAAACTGTGACATATGCACAGCATTTCCAAAGATATTTCTTTTGCTTAAAAGGAAAAGATGATGTTGACATGGAAAAAATTTCTAAATATGAGAAAATAGAAACTAAAATTCAAGAACCCTTGGATTTGAATAACCTGCTGATTGAAGGTATGAATATGAAATAAGTCATTTTCTTCAAAGGAATTATGTGATCATTTACAAGATTTTTCTGCAAATCAATTCTTTTTTATTTTTAAATAGCTAATGTACTGACTTTAGTTCTTTAAATATTTTTGTGACTTTCATACATGAATACCATATATTTCCATCATATCTACCCTTCCTGTGTGCCTTCCCAACCCTCTGTCCTGTTCATGTCTTTATCTATGATTTATATGTATATATGTTTCTATGTATGTATGTATGTATGTATGTATGTATGTATGTATGTATGCATATGAATGACCTACTGAGACCAGTTAGTACTTGGGTGTAGGGTTGACCACTTGGGCATAGGTAGTGTATCAGTGTGTGTGTGTGTGAGGGGGGCTTTTCCGTGAAGAAAACTCTCTCTCCTCCCTCAGGACCTCTCAACTGCCTAAAGTTCTTTAACTAGGGGTGGGCCCTTGTGTGTGTTTCCCCATTTATGGCTGGAATTGGGACTTTTTTTCCCTGTGGACCAGTTATTGCAGTTTGAAGGATCTGTAACTGGGTAAGACTGTTGACAACATTTCTCCCTCAGCAACTTCTGTGACACCTCTTTTAACACTATTAAAAGCTAATTGTCACCAAGTGGTGGTGCCCCATGCCTTTAGTCCCAGCACTCAGGAGGCAGAGGCAGGTGGATCTCTGAGTTTGAGGCCAGCCTGGTCTACAGAGTTCCAGGACATCCCAGGGCTACACAGAGAAACCCTGTCTCAAAACAAAACCAAAACCAAGCAAGAAGCTAGTCATGAGTGAGAAGGCTTCTGAGTTGGTACTAGCCTGATTTACCACACAATCCTGTTTCCTTAGTAAGTAAAGAATCATTCAAAGAAACTTTTAGGAGACATTATTATTTTATCTTAAAAGATACTAAGAAATGAATACTTTAGTCTGAGAAATCTCGCCATTAATGAGCAATAGTGGATCTTAACTCATCATATTGGTGGACTCACTGTGGCTGGGGTTACCTAGGCAAGACTGGAACTGGGCCTGTCACTGCTTCTTCATGCCTGGGGGGTTTGAGGGAGGACTGCCATTTTACTCACTGCTGAAGCCCTGATAAATTGCTCATGTTCCAGTAAATAAACTCCCACCAATGCAAACAACCTTAATTAATCTCAGTGCGGAAAATATTCTAGAAGTTCTGAGGGAGGTGTCAGGAGAAAGGCTTGTGTGAAAGGGACTGGTAATTTTAGGGGTACAGGATAAAAATGCCCATACTGTGGGAAATTGGGAAATAATAAGAAATCACTAGCTCTTCTTTCTTTCTTTCTTTTTTTTTTTTTTAAAAAAAGGTTCTTTTTTCCATGTATCCCCCTGCTCACCCATCCTTCCCTATTCCCAGTCCCTCCCAGTCTGTCTTCAGCCTCCTTCTACCCCATCCCCTCCCTACAAAAAGCAGGAAGTCCCAAGGTGAGTCATCTCAGCATGGCACATCCATTCTAGGCAGGTCCAGTATCAAGGCTGGGTTAGGCACTCCTCTGCAGGGAATGGGCTGCAAGCTGCCAGTCCATTTACAGGAACACAGTCTGATCTCACCCCTCGAGGCTCTACATACTGCCTGCCTAAGTTGTTTAACCCTAACTTTAGACCATGGTGGTCTGATATAATGCAAGGGATTATTCCCATTTTTTTGTATCTCTTCATATTTGCATTATGACTGAGTATGTGGTCAATTTTAGAGTAAGTGCCATGGGTTTCTGAGAAATATGTATATTCACTTGTGTTTGGGTGGAGGCTTCTGTATATATCTATTAAGTTCATTTGGGTTGTAACAACTGTTAGACTCCTTTTTTCTATGTTGAATCTCTGTCTGGTTGACCTATCCAAGAGTGAAATTGGGGTATTGAAGTCTCCCACTATTAGTGTATGGCATTTGATGTGAGGTTTAAGCTTTAATAGTGTTTCTTTTATATATGTAGGTGCCCTTGTGTTGGGGGCATAAATATTCAGGATTGAGATCTCATCTTGGTGGATTTTTCCTGAGATGAATAAATAATGTCTGTCTTGGTCTCTTTTGATTGATTTTAGTTTAAAGTCTATTTTGTTAGTTATTATGATGGCTATACCAGCTTGTTTCTTGGGACCATTTGATTGGGAAATCTTTCCAAGCCCTTTACTCTGAGCCTGTGTCTGTCTTTGAAGTTGAGGTGTATTTCTTCACCTCAGCAGAAGGATAGCTTCTGTTTCTGTATCCACTGTGTTAGGGTGTGTCTTTTTATAGTTGAATTGAGTCCATTGATATTAAGGGATATTAATGACCACTGATTGTTGTTTCCTGTTATTTTTGGTGGTAGCTTGTGTGTATTTCCTTTCTCTAGGTTTTTCTTCTGTAGGATTATCGATTGCTTATAGTTTCATATGTGTATCTGAATTCCTTAGGTTAGAGTTTTCCCTCTAGTGCTTTCTGTAGGGCTGGATTTGTTGATAGGTATTGTTTAAATCTGGTTTTGTTGTTAAATATCTTGTTTACTCCATCTATAGTGATTGGTCATTTTGCTGGGTATAGTAGTCTGGGTTGGCAGCTATGCTCTTTTAGTGTCTGTGTAACTTCTGACCAGGACCTTCTTACTTTCATTGTTTCCATTGAATAGTCTGGTGTCATTCTGATGGGTCTGCCTGTATAGTGATTTGGCCTTTTTCCTTTGCAGCTCTTAGTAATTTTTTTTTGTTCTGTAGGTTTTGTGGCTTGATTATTATGTGGCTAGCAGACTTTTTGGGGAATCTAATCTATTTGGTGTTCTGTAAGGTTCTTGTATCTTTATAGACATTTCCTTCTTGAGGTTGGGAAAGTTTTTTTTCTATGATTTTATTGAATATATTATCTGTTTCTTTGAGCTTGAAGGTATTCTTCTCCTTCTTCTATTTCTATTATTCTCAGGTTTGGCCTTTTCATGGTATAACAGATTTCCTGGACATTTTGTGTTATGATTTTTTGGGGGTTTGATATTTTCTTTGTCTGATATGTCTATTTCCAATATTGAATCTTCCACTCCAGAGATTCTCTCTTCCATCTCTTGAATTCTGTTGGTTATTTTTGCATCCGTAGTTCTTGTTTGTTTCTTCAAGTTTTCTATTTCCAGCTTTGCTTCAGCTTGTGTCTTCTTTATTGCTTCTATTTCAGTTTTTAATTCTTGGACTGTTTCTTTCACCTGTTAGTTTTCTTTTTCTTAATTTTCTTTATTTTCTTTCAGGGATTTGTTAATCTCCAACTTTTTTGTTTGTATTTTCTTCTATTTCTTTAATGAATTTTTTTATATCCTCTTTCAAGGCTTCTATAATCTTCATAAAGTTGTTTGTAAGATTGTTTCCTTGTTTCCTCTTCATTGCTATGTTCAGGTCTTGGTGTTGTAGAACTACTAGCTTCTTCTGGTGTTGCCTTGTTCTTTCTATTGTTAAATGTATTCTTGCACTGGCATCTGTCCATTGCTTCCTTGGCTCACTCTTAGTTAGCTCTTAGTCTGTTGTGGGTCTGGGAGTTGTGTGTCTCCACCTGCCACAGGATTCACTCTTAGTTGGCTCTTAGTTGACTCTTTGTTAGCTCTCAGTCAGTTCTCTCAGTTAGCTCTGGACCAGGGTGCAGCAGGGCTCTTATTCTTTAATTCATTGAGAACCCCAAAGTTTAAAATGAGATTAATTGGAAGGAAATGTGAGAAAATATTGTTGAAGCCAGTTGCCGAATCAGCCAGGTAGTTGGTGGAGGTGTGTGGATGAAAAGACAAGGAGACAGAACAGAGTCCAGAGGTCTGGCAGTGGGAAACAGCAGCCTCAATTTTAGTTTTTAGTCATCTTATATACAAAATGAGAGGCAGAAGAAAACAATGCACAGTATAGGCAGTCAGGTACTATCTTGAGAAAAAGCCTCATCGTCATTGAATCAGGCAGCAGGCAACCTCATCATCACATCATGTGCCTTCTACTAACACAAGCAGCTCGGATTAGCTAGATAATACTTTTCCAGGAGCTAATCAGACTAGTCTCAGGACTGTCAACGCTAAAGAAACAAGTAAGCTAAACTCTCTTGAACTCCAGAATTATTCTAAATCACTGTGACTCTGTTGTTCTGTAAGTCAGGATAGACTCCTGCATCACTGTGGGAAACTGAGTCACTGTGGGATCCCACAGTAGATGAGATCAGGAGCATAGTAGGAAGTTCAGCACACTAGAGCCCTTGCTGTCTTGGTGAAATGATGGCTTCCATACTATCTTCATAAATCCTCACATTCTTTGCTGAAACTTTGTATTTTTATATACTGTTGAGAGATTTGCCTTAATAGGTTTAATCAATATGATAATAAGGACCTTACAGATAAGTGAAAGGAATAACACATTAAAATTTCATCCTAGCCACCCTTAATGTATTTAGAGAGTACATCTGTGCTTTCAATCCATTCTAACGCTACAGATGATCTACATAATAAACAGAATGTAAGAAAATTTACTCAGAAAAACAGAAAAAATAGTGTCAGAAAAGAAAATTCAGTCTTACTGAATAGAATCTGTAAACTGCCATTTATACTGCTCTTTCCCTGATCAACTAATTAGTCTCTCAAAATACTGCTGTCTGCTGGTCGAAAAGAACCCTTTATTCTAATTTTGTTACTGAATAACACTTGAAATGTTTAGTTAGCTGTGATCTTTGTGCTAAAACTAGGTTGCAATTAAGGAGTCAGTCACTTGTTTTTGTTTTGTTTTGTTTTGTTTTTTAGATCTTACTCTAGTTGTTTCTAAGGGAGAGGTGACCATGTTCAATGGGCTTCGAGCTCTACTCGAAAGCCTGAGTTTCTCATAACTTGTGCTTAATAGATGTTTACTGTGGTATTGAGCCCACAGGAGATCAAGCATGTAAAATCACGAAAAGACCCTCTGAAGCTACAATTTCATCAACTAAAAATATGCTATCTTAAAAACCTTATATTCATCTATATGTATGAAACATATGTTGGTTGCAATGTACTTACCCCAGAAAGGGAATCTATGACAGACCAATTAATGATTTCTCCAAAGTCTAACTTAGGAGTTAACAGGAATAAGAATGAGGGGTTACTTACAGTACCCGGGATGACTTTTAAAAAGCAATTGCATCATCAAAAAGTTCTTCCCGGCATGGCACAGGTGAGTCTCACAAAACCTGTAACCCTGGAGCCCTACATAATTTGTAGGCAGCTGGGCAGGTCTGAGAGATCTCCTCTCAGACCTGAACTGGTCGAGTCTCATCCCCTAAGCTGTCAAACTGAATAGGAGCCCCCAAGAGTCATCTCTGCCTTCCCAGACATGTGGCATTTTGTTTACCTCCTAAGTCTAAACAGCCTTCCTCTCCCTCCCAGAGGGAGATCTCAATTCTGAGGAAACTGCTATACAACAGAGTGTCCATATGTGTGAATGTATGTGCAAGCAGGTTTACATGCTTGTGTGCATGCACAGAGACCAGAAAAGAGTGTGAGTATGGTTCTCTAAGCAGCTTTGTGCTTCAGAGGTCATGTTTTCTCAGTAGGCTGGAAGCTGGCAAGCCCTGGAAGTCTTGTTTATACACTCTTTGGAACTGGGGTTACAGGAGTCTGTGGGTGTCCAGCTTGCCATGTCAGTGCTGGAATCTGAGTCCCTGTCTCATGACATCGGAGCAAAAGCTCTTCATGGTTGAACTGCTTTTCCAGCTGTATTGTTTTATCAGCATCTTCTTTCACTGTGATAACCAGTTCAGAGAAAGAAAACAGATAGGAATAAGAAGAGAAATAACGATGGAAAAAAATAAATTAAAAAAAAATCAGGTTAACAGCCATACAGCCCTCGCTACAATGAAGGATTAACAGTTAGTTACTCCATAAAAAAAAATCCTGGAAGCTCAGGCAACTGATAGTAGTTTCTTGGTGTGTTTAAAAGTATGAAATCTGTGATTGTACTCTAAACTGTAAAATACCCTTGTATTTTGCTATCTCAGGTTATCCCAAAATAAGTTAAAAGAGAATAGGTTTTAATTTAGCTATCTTAATATTTTTTTCTGGGCAACTAGAAAAGCCAAGTTAAAGCTCTGGTAGTCCTGTAAAAGATTAAATAATGACACAAAAATATAAATGATTTGTCCAACCTCATTAATACTTGTCAATCAAGCTTATAATAGCTCAGAATTAAGGCTTTTAAAAAAATATGCTGTCTTTCTTACCTCCTCTTGCCTTTCTAAGGAGGAAAAATTGATGAGCACACTTTGGACAACATTCTGGGACAGATGCAGATTAAACTCTCAGACAAAGAACTCAGGAAGTTGTTGGAAAGCCTCACGGGTGAGTGTCACAGAAATGAGTTCCCTGCATGAATATGGGCTTTCAAAAACTAGTGTTCTTTGTTTCAAAAAGACATTTTGCAGACCTTAGGAAAGCATTTATCTCTAAGATGAAGGTGAGTCTTAGTTTTTATTAGATAAAGAGATCTTCAGGAGTAGCAAGAGAGAATAAAACTGTCTTCAGTTCATTGTTTCATTTAACAATTTTCTTTAGGGAAAAAAAATTTCGTTTCCTATATTCTGAAAATATTCACATTTATTTATTTGTTTATCTTTACATGTGCTGTGTGTGTAAATATATGTGGATGTGCATATGCATGTAGACTTCATGCATGTGTTGGCATTTGCTTGTGGCAACCAGAGAACAACCTTGGGTGTTGTTCCTCAGGTGTTATGTATTTTATTTATTTTAGGATTCTTAAAAACCATTTCTTTAGATTTATGTATGTTATATGTATGGGTTTTTGCCTGCATGTATGTGTATGCCTGTGGAGGTTGGTAAGCACATCGGATCCTCTGGAACTGAATTTACTAGAGCTTCCATGTGCATGCTGGGCATGAAACCTCAGTCTCCTGCAAGAGCAGCAAGTGTTCTTAACCATTGAGCCATCGCCTAACCCTCCACCTTGTGTTTCTAGGCAGGTCTCTCATGGGCTGGAGCCTGCTAGGTAGACAGGGCTTGATGGCACTGAGCCCCAGTGATCTGCTTATCTGCACCTCCACAATGCTGGGATTGCAAGTGTGTACCGTCATACCTGTAATGTGTGTCCTGGGGTTCAAACTCAGGTCCTCATGCATACATGGCAAATGCTTTATGGACTAAGTTCTCTTCAACTCTGCCTTTTTCTATTATATATCTTAATTTGTGTTTTATATTTTTATGATTGACCTTAGACATCAGAGCAAGTGATAGAAACCAAATTATTTGTTACCGTGGCATTTGACTAAAAAAGAGCTTTTCTTTTTATAATGGGTTTTAGATATTGTAGACAGAGACATGTCTGATTGTCATAGTCATTATGTGGATGGGTGCTGATAGCATTAAATTTCTCATGTATTAGGGATACTAGACAACCTGAGTTTATGCAGCCTTTTAATGCAATGTAAACTGTTCTGTGGTAGATTAGAGTAATGTGCATAGTAATGAGGAATTCTATGCCCCAAGCTAACTGCTGGTTTTGTATCATTGTCTGATTACTACAAGCTAAACCTTGAAAGTTAAAGCTCACTCAGCTTTATCAGATTTGATTCTTTGTATTGCAAATGAACATTGCTCTTTCTTTATTAGATGTGAACTTAAAAAAAGTTATAATTTTATTTTTATTGTATGAGTCTTTTGATTTCATGTCTGTCTGTCACATGTGTGCCTGGTCCCCGTAGAGGTCAGAAGAGGCCATTAGATCCTCTGGAACAGGAGTTATAGGTGTTTGTAGGTGTTGGGAACTGAACCTGGGTCCTCTACAAGAGCAGCCAGTGCTCTAACCACTGAGATATCTCACCAGCCCTAATAATGTGAGCTTTTAGCAGAGACTCTGCTGGCTAGTTTTATTCCATCATGACAGAAGCTGACTCATATGGCAGTTTTCAAAGGTTTAGGTTCTGTGTACAAGGGCCAGTGACTGCCTTATAAGTATACATTAAACACAGATAAGCAATCACATTAAATATTTGATTCAATGTGACTTTGGTTGAAAATTTTTAAATTGATATAGTGTATGTCCTATAATAAAGTGTGAAGTGTTTATGTTATCTGACTTTATTTTAGCTATTGAGTTTAGGGGGAAATTTTCATGTATCTCTTTTCAGGGAAACAACTATTTAACCAGAAACAATAAAAAAATATTAAAGTACAATTTATTGTTTTTAAAGAATATTCAAAGTTGAATGACTGCCACTGCAACCTACTTTTAGAACATTTTCATCAGCTACAAAGGCACTCTTACCTTATAATCATTGTCCTCCTGTTTCCTCAAGCCTGGATCTCTGCTAGTCTGTTTCCTCTCTGCAATGCACCCACTATGCATGTTTTATAGGCTCATGCATAGAGTAGCATGAGTACTCCATTCTTATTATTGCTAAATCATATTCCTTTATGGATACACTTCCTTTTGTTTTTATGCATCCATCAATTAATGGTATCTTAGGTCATTTTCATTTTTTGCCTGTTGTGTTGCTTTTATTATCCATGTACAGTCCTTGTGTGAACATATTTTTCTTACTTTCTGTCATAGAATTATTGAATCAAGTGGTAAGTGTGGTTAACTTTCTAAGGAACTATCCAATTGTTTTTGGAGTGTTGCATATTTACATTCTTATAAAAATGTGTGGAAGTTATGATTTATGCAGCTCTTCTGACTTTTTATTGTCTGTCTTACAATTTAGGCATTCTAGTAAGTATGGCACTCTGGTTTTGATTGATTTCCCCTTGTGACAATCATATTGAATATCTCCATGTGCTTATTAGGTGTTTGTTAAATTTCTTAAAGACATAACTGCTCAGATCCTCTGCTCATTTCAAAATTAGATTCTTTATTCTTTTATTATTGACTTAAAAACATGTTTTACAAATATTTTCTTCACTCTTTAGTCTTTTCATTTTTGTATTGTTTTGTTTTTTTCTTTTACCATTCAATGTGACTATTATCCCTTGGACTATTTCCAGATATTTAGTATTTTGGATGTTCACTTTCCTTAGGGAAATTCGCACCCCACAGTGCTATTCTGGAAGCAGGACTCTGCTGATCACTCTTTGATCTCTATCACCATATACTGAATTTTTTCAGTTTTTAACTTCATGGAAATGGATGCACATAGTGTGTATTGTATGTCCTTCAAGGATGGTTGTGAGGTTCAGCTAAGTGGTTACATGGAGACTGTGTTACCCTTTATTGGTGAATAACATTCAGTTGCATGAACATACTATACTTTATACTCTTATCAAGTATATATACATATAATAAATAAAATTATTTTCTATTTTTACCATTTTCAATAAGGCTGATACGACCATTTGTATGTACAATTTTTTTGTAGGAATGCAATTTAATTTCTTTTGGATAAATACCTGGGAGTAGAATCTTACTATAGTATAGAGTCTATGACTATTTTTTCCTTTTTATTTATTCTTCTTTCATATTGTACATCCTAATGGTAGCCTTCCCTCCCTCGTTTCTCCCATTTCCCCACCTCTGTTCTCCCCCAGATCCACTTCTCCTCTATTTCCCTTCAGAAAAGAACAGGCCTCCCAGTGATAACAGCCTAACACAGCATAGCAGGACACAGTAAGATCAGGCACAAACCCTTTGAGAGTTCCAGTTGCTTCACATCTTTGCCCAATATTCTTATTGCTAGCTTTCATTTTAAACAATGTATATGAAATTATATTCTGATTTTAATTTTCATTTCTCAGATGTCTAAAGATGTTTTAAATGTTTTCATGTTCTTGGTTTTACTATAGTTAATATTATAGTCTTCTTTTATGAAATATTTTTGGATCTTTTGACCATTTTTATTAAATTATTTTTGTAACAAGCATCATGTTGGTAATTTGCCATGGGCTGCTTAAGTTTGTTGGAAGCTGACTCTCTGGGAACTAAGAGGAGGCCTCTCTCATCTCAGACCCTAGCATATTTAATTCAAGCATTCTCTAAAACTCCTTGTCTTGGGGAAGGCTGGCCCTCTAATTGACAAAGGGAGAGGAAAATAGAAATAGCTAAGAGTCTTAAAAACATTACACTTTTGAGAATGCCTAAAAGACATTGTCCAGGGATTTTTCACACTATGTTAGAATTATCCCATGACACAAACATGTATGTGGTTGGCATGTATACATAATGGCCATCCATGGAGAGAATTTTCTGGTGGGCATGGAAATCTCTTCATCTGAATCTCCAGCGCAAGGCCTTCCCTGGGACCTTCTCAGTCGTCTGCAGGATGTTGCACCCACCTGATTTGATGCCATTGCCTTTGCTTGCTCTCCCAGCCAGGCTACTCTAATCACTACCAATGGATGTTGTAAGTGCCTGGTTTGATGGTGCTTTTGTATCTCTTTCTGCTTCTATCTATGTGCTACTTGATGTTTGTTCTTTAACATTTGCTTGCTATATACCTAACAAACTCATTCATTTGAAACTAAAAGTATGGCTTTTATAGATCATTCTCCACACAAAACATGTTTCTATTGTTTTGTTGTTGGATAGTTTTATATATTCTTACCTATTTTACATATTCATTGTCAGATATAAGTATTCCAAATTTTTTTTATAAGACTGTGGTTTCCTGATGCATTTTCCTGTCCTTGCTTTTAAAAAACTTAATTATGATAATGTCCAACTTACTAATCTTTGTGATTAGTGCATTTTTTTACATTACTGAAAAAATTGTTGCCTGTGTCAGGGCCACACAGGCAACCTATGTTTCTTCTAGATCTTCCTAATCATATATGTTATGTTTAATTGTATGGTCTATTTTGAGTTAATTTTATATAAAATGAAAGATAGTAGTCAATGTTTTACAAGTAGATGCCTACTAATTTTAAGCACTAATTATTGTAATTATAATTATTTAATTATTTATTAAAGTAACTTGAACTGTTAATCACAATATGAGTCAGTGTCTGGATGAGTCAGTTGCTGTGACTTTAGAGTGAGTCTTCTCAACAGTGTTCTGTGTTTTCCAGGTCTCTTCACTGTTCTAGTTCCTTAGCATCTCCATTCAAGATTTCAGGATGACTATCAATTTCTTCAAAAGACAGTGATGTAATTTTGATTAAATTGTATCTATAGATTCATTTGGAGAGAATAGACACAGTCAGAGTGCTGCTCCTCCCCCTTGTGTGTGTGTGTCTGTGTATATACATTTGAGAACAGTAGACAGTAAGTATGGATACTTAGCAATAAAAACAGTGTTCCTTTCTCTTTATGGGGAACATTAATTTCTTTAAACAACATTTTGCAACTTTTAGTGCAAAAGACTTGGGTTTGGGGGGGCATTAGCTTTACTTGTATCTTAACAGTTCATCTTTGAATTGCTCACTGCTAGCATCCTTCATAAAACTGACTTTGGATTGAGTCTTGCATTTCACTGCTTTGTTAAATTCACTCATTAGTTGAAATAGTGTTTTCTAGAGTCTGTTGGGTTTTCTGCTGAAATATAACATTTTTCACGTCTTTGCTTCCTGTATCACAGTCTTTGCTTGTTCCTCCCACCCTCTTCTTGCCTTGTCTCTGTTTCTAGAGCAATGTCAAGTAGAAGAGACAGTAGTTGGTCATCTTTGTCTTGGTCCTTAATCTGAAGGGAAAGGAGTTTAATATTTTATGTTATTATGTTGGTTACAATATTTTTATAGTGGTATAAATACCTATTTCTAAATTCATCTAATGTTTTTGCAATAATGTTTTATTATCTGTCTCTCAATTATGGCTTTTCCCATAGGTAAAGAGAAGATTGATGCCAACGAATTAATGGATATGATAAAAGCTGAAAAAGGTTAGTGAGAAAATACTATGAGTCTAAAATCCTGTTTCTGTACCCTAATTTTAATATACTGAGTTATCCAATCATTGATTTATTATTCTTTTTAACATTTGTATTATGGAAAGTCATATCTAATACCATAGGGCCTGTCTATATGTTGTCTAGTTAAGCAATGCTGTATGAAATGGTGATGGCATCTTCTGTACCCTAGAAAGGCTTTACTAGTGCTACCCTTCCTCATACATAGGCCCAAAGAAAGCATTAACTGGGATAAAGAATGACTGTTGGCCAGGTGTGGTGGCACATGCCTTTCATACCCGCACTTAGGTGATAGAGCAGGAGGTTCTCTACATCTTAAAGACAAGCCTGGTATGTAAAGTGAATTCCAGGCTAGCTAAAATTACTTAGTGATACCCTGTCTCTAAATAAATAAAGACAGGCTGTCTCATAATTAACAAAAATAATTAGACCTATACTTGACAGTATCATTAAATAATATGTATATATATGTATATTCCATCATCATGATTATTTTTACTAGGAGTCAGAAAATAAGTCACATTTCCATGATTGTTACTAACAAATGAGTAGGCATCATTGTGCTCTTACTGTCCATATGGCAATTAATATTGGATAAGCATGAAAGTGTGTATACTTAAAGTTCTTAGGGCTTTTGTTAAAGTCTTATTTAACCTGTATTTTCTACCATTAGAGGAACAAACGATTGATGTTACTGATATAAAAAGTATCCTGCACTTAAGGGATCTACCTAGAGGAAGTATGGATCTAAAAGATATTTCAGTTGATGGTAAGAATTTTAACTTGCATAGAATTTAAGAAAATACCTGTTCTGTGAAAATGTTCATCCATGTGTACATAAAATGCCATTTACATGCTAGAAAAAATTTTTTAAAAGACTTTCTTTTTTAAGAATAAATTTCTAATAGTTCTCCTTTAAAAGATAGTTTAACTCCATTAAGGGATATACAGATGGTCTGCCTTGTCAACTTGTCAATCACTGATCTTGCCATTAGCCAAAAATCTGCCTGTTCAGGCTTTAAAAACCAGTGATTGAACATCCCCAGGATTCTCTGGGAAGAATGAAAAAAGTAAATTGACTAGGAATAAACTATAGAGGAGAAATGATAGAAATCATCAACCAGAGGAATGTTAAAGGGGATAAGACAAACAAATGGGTGGAGAAGCCCATAGGAGGGTTTTAATTCTATAATTTTATTATTTGCAATTATATCATAATATTGGGGAGAAATCCTAATATCTATCATTCTGAATTATGGCTTTAAAATGACTCAATGAATCACTTGCAATCTGAGTTGTACCTTTCATGCAGATATTCGAGAATTCTACCAAAAGAAATTGGCTGATAGTGTGGGAGCTGTTGATGGTGAGTGGAATGTATCCAGGAAAAGTACAAGAGTTTGAGATCGCCATGTTTTATGTTTGTGCAGATTTCTAATAATTAGATTGTGATTCCTGACACCCTTGTCTGTATTCCGATATCATGTGTATATTTCCTCTAAAAGTCTGAATAGAGTTTTTCAGATAGTCATGTGTGTTCTGTGATAGAAGAAAAAGATTAGATACAATGTTGGCCCTTTAAAAATTAAATTAAATGAAGACTTTGCATACATTATTATATTGGCTGATACATGCAATCTGGGCACCAAGGAAATAAAAACAAATGACATTTCTTGTTCAAATGTCTTAGATTTGTTAACTGCTGAATTCCTAAGCAATGCTTAACCAATCAGCTAACAAAAAACCAGATCGGTAAAGTTATTTAGGTTGTCATTCTGGTGTTGATGTCTCTGGCACAGCTGGACAGACTTCACTAGGCCTTGGTCTTTGTTGATTGGGATCACTATAAGGCTCTGGATGCAATGTCTTTAAGTAAGACAGCAACTAAAATTTGCTTATTTTTTTTCTGTAGGAGAAGATATTGATGTTCATAAACTGGACTCTGTTTTGCAAACTATGGATGTGAAACTTTCAGAAAATCAAATGAGTGACGTAAAGAAAAACCTGCAGGTTGATGGTAAGATATAATTAAATTGTTTGTGAACATTTGATAATGTAAGCTTTTTCACAAGAACCTCCAATGTTTTTAGTTTTCAATAAGACATTATTTCAACAAGCATAAGACAATAGTAAGTTCCATCTTTTGATATTAAAGATTATACTTCAGAAATTTTATTTATCTCTACTGATAATCTGATTGTACCTACTATTGCCCCAAAGATTTAGGGAAAATACAATTGTGAGGATGCCACATGGGATGGACATAAATAGAAATACTCTAAATCCAGAAAGTTTCAAGAAGACAGAGAAAGCATTGCCATGAGTAAAAAAATATATATGTATATATTTTTTACATTTAATCACAACTTCCCCTCCCTCCTACTCTCCCATTTTCTCTCCTCCACCTCCCTCCACCCCTCCCCCATCCACTCCTCTGTTTCTATTCAGAAAAGGGCCGGCCTTCCATGGATATCAACAAAATATGGAATTGCAGTAAGACTAAGCATCTCCCCTTCTGTTGAGCCGGGCAGAGCAAACCAAGCCAGTAGAAGAGTCAGAGACAGCTTCTGCTCTCACCATTAGGAATCCTATAAGAACACCAAGTTATACAACTGCCCCATAAATGCAGAGAGAGTAGGTCAGTCCCATGCAGGCTCCCTAGTTGTCAGTTCAGACTGTGAGCTCCTATGAAACAAGGTTAGTTGATTTTTGTGGAGTTTTTTAATGATGTCCTTGACCCCTGTGGATTCTGCAATCCTTTCTCCCTCTCTACATCAGGATTTCCAGAGCTCAGTCTTATATTTGGCTGAGGGTCTGTATCTGTTTCCATCAGTTGATGGATGAAGCCTATCCAATGACTACTGGGCTAGACACTAGTCTGAGTATAGCAGAATATCATTAGGCATCATTACATTGACATGTCTTTCTCCAGTCGTGTTTGGTCCTATCCTAGGTGTCTGGGTCATCCAGCTTCTGAGTCCTGGCATTCCAGGCATTCTCAGGCATGGACTTACTCTCCTGGCATTGGTCTCAGGTTGGACCAGTCATTGATTGGCCACTCCCACAATCGCTATGCCATCCATATCCTAGCACATCCCATAGACAGGACAGACTGTAGATCAAAGTTTATGTTGCTACATTGGAGTCTCAGTGCCTTCACTGGAAGTCTTGCTTGGTCATAGGAGATGGACAGTTGAGGCTCAAGCTACAAATCTGATATTGCTACTAGTCTTGGCTGGGGTCATCTTTGTAGATTTCTGGGAATTTCTCTTGTACCAGGTTTCCACTTTACCCCGAAATACCCCCCTTTCCAGTTGTCTCTCTCAGTTCTCTCCTCTTCCACCCCTCCCCCAAACCAGATCCCTCATGTTCCCATCCCCACCTGCCCTAAATCTATTTCCCCTTCCCAGGGAGATCTAAGCATCAACCCTCCCCACTTGTGCCTTGTTACCTTGTTAGCTGGTAACTTCCTTGTTACCCAGCCTCTTTGGGTCTATGGATTGTAGCATAGTAATCTTTTATTTTACAGATAATATTATCTACTTATAAGGGAGTACATGCCATGTTTGTCTTTCTGGGTCTGGGTTACCTCACTCAGGATGATCTTTTTTTTTTTTTTTTTTTTTTTTTTTTTTTTTTTTTTTTTTTTTTTTTTTTTTTTTTTTTTTTTTTTTTTTTTTTTTTTTTTTTTTTTTTTTTTTTTTTTTTTTTTTTTTTTTTTTTTTTTTTTTTTTTTTTTTTTTTTTTTTTTTTTTTTTTTTTTTTTTTTTTTTTTTTTTTTTTTTTTTTTTTTTTTTTT
>PVIH01011304.1:0-11864 GCA_004025045.1 Sigmodon hispidus | reverse complement strand
ATTCATTTCTCTGCAGATTTCATGATGTCTTGGTTTTTAATAGCTGAGTAGTACTCCACTGTGTAAATGTACCATATTTTCTTTTTCCATTCTTCAGTTCAGGAGCATCTATGTTGTTTCCAGGTTTTAGTTATTATAAATAAATCTGCTAAGAACATAGTTGTGCAAGTATCCTTGTGGTATGACTGAGTGTCCTCTATGTATATGTCCAATAGTGCTATAGCTGGGTCTTGAAGTAGGCTGATTTCCAGTTTTCTGAGGAACCACCATGTTGATTTCCAAAATGGCTGTACAAATTTTTCACTCCCACCAACAATGGAGGAGTGTTCCCCTTGTTCCACATCCTCTACAGCATAAGCTATCACTTGTGTTTTTGATCTCAGCCATTCTGACAGGTATAAGATAGAATCTCAGAGTTGTTTTGATTTGCATTTCACTGATAGCCAAGGATGTTGAACCTTTATTTAAGAGTTTCATGGCCATTTGAGATGCTTCTGTTGAGAATTCTTTGTTTAGATCTGTACCCCATTTTAATAGGATTATTTGGGCTTTTTATGTCTAGTTTCTTGAGTTCTTTATATATATACGTATATATATATATATACAAGAATATATATTATTTTCTTAAAATATTATTATTTCAGGGCTGGAGAGATAGCTCAGTTGTAAAGAGTACTGAATGCTCTTACTGAAGACCTAGGTTTGATTCTTAGCACCCAAATAGTGACTCACAACCATCTGTAACTCCAGTTCCTAGGGATCTGACCCCTTCTTCTAACTTCCTCAGGCACTGCATGTGCATAGTGCACATACGTACTTGCAAATAAAATGCCCATTCACATACAATAAAACAGATGAGTTAAAGAGATGTCATCCTCCCATCCATCCCATCCATTAGATGGACAAAATGAATCTGAAAGGAATGAAGCTTTACTTAAATCCTTCCTTTTCTACTTGAAAAGTTTAAGAGAAATTTAAGGAACCATTCTCCTAACTTTTAGCACATTTGTGTACCTAGCCATTTCAAGATAAGGTTAAAATGAACTAGAGAGAAATATTAGGATAATGTGAAAAATAATACATGTGTCTTTTTACCATTAATGCCTGTCTGAGACAGAAGGTGGATATGTAGCTGAGGATGTAATAAGCAGTTCCCCTGTGCTCACAGAGAGGTGGCCTGGACACTTACTTACCTGTGTTCTGACAGCAGTCCTGTCCAGAAGAACAAAGCCATATATGTGATTGAGTCTGATGAGCAGAGTGTACCTATTCTAATTGGTCTTTATTCTTTATTTCATGTTTACCAACTTTATATTAAGTCTTCATTATTATATGTAAGTGGTGGTTGTTGTCTTTTTTTTTTAACAGATAACGAGAAGACTTCACTCAGAAATGTGTTGGACACTATCACAGCAATTGTAGGTTAGTAAGACATTCAGGTCATTAGGGCTGGGAGGACAGCTCAGGGAGAGCTCTGCTTACCATGAGAACACCCTGGGTTCAAGTCCAAGAACCACAAAAACAAAACAAAGAAAGTTCAATGAATATATCTCTTGCCATGCTGCTTATTAAGAAAATGCACTTAATTGTCTAGAGTTGAAATTTAAATTATCTACATTTTAACAGCAAATGTTTTTTAAACACTTCATAATATTTTAACTACTTTATTTTCTGGAGCATTTCCTACAGTTTTACTTTATGTTGGATAGAGACTATAAATGGTCTTAAAACATTAGATGCTGAAGTATAATAAAAAAATGTAGTCAATTCATAGTGAAGAAAAATCTCCCAAACACTCTGCAATGAATAAAATGTTCTGTGTTAACCCAAAATACTTACCTGTCTGTTTTTCCAATGTTTGAAGCAAAAGATTTAGGTATTGAAGATGAGAAGATTGTTCCAGAAGATGTGGAGTCAGAGTACAAGATTAAAGATAAGCTACAGAACGTGAAAAGTCAACTTCCTGATAGTAAGTGCTCACACACTTCAGTGTAGCCTACAAGGACTTATAATTATGCATATTTGTAAGGAGTTTACCTATTGAGAAACATAAAGCTTTTTAACACCTCAGTATTTACTTACTACTATATTATATTTATATAAAAATCCTAGTTTTAATGTTACATTTTGGTTTATGAATAATCTTCCTTTATAGTCTATCAAGCTGCCAATAGGACAATGAATTGTCTTAATTTGTTGGGATTTTTTCCTAGACAAGTTTTTCTCTTTGTAGTCCTGGTTGTTCTGCAACTCACTCTGTAGACCAGGCTGGCCTCCAACTCACAAGATCTACCTGTCTCTTCCTCCTGAGTGCTGGGAATAAAAGCATATACCACCACTACCCAGCTCATAATAATTAAGTAATTAAATCAATCACATATCACATAAATAATGTAAACATTATATATGGTATTATATATACAAAATAAAAAATATATAGTATATTATAAAATGTAAAATTTATTCCTAACTATGTACATTATCTTTCTACACATAATTAATTTGAGACAGAGTCTTGGCTGTCCTGGAACTTACTCTGTAGATCAGCCTGTCTTGAACTCAGAGATCCACCAGCCTCCAGAGTGCTAGGATTAGAGGTGTGCACTACCAACACTATTAAAATTTTTATCCAGTGAGAGAATATCCTTAAGATAATAAGAAGGAATGAAGAGGAGAGAAATCAAAATAGATGAGACAGTTAGAAAATAAGAATCCTTGGGAAGAGTGTTTTCTGCAGAGTACAAGCCTTACATGTGAATGACTGAAATTAGTCTTTCTCCATTCAACTGTATTAAAATTTTATTTGAATATGACTTGAAATGATTCTGTGACAAATCATAAGGCCTGAACTTCTGAAATCATATTTTTGATGTACAACCTAGTTGATGTGCCCATCACTCTTTGTGACTGTAGGTAATGAAAATAATTTTAGGAGCAGGTTGAGAGATGATGTGAAGTCTCCTAAAAGTGAGTGTGGAGGGTCTGGAGAGGGTTCGACTGCTAAGACCTAGAACTACTCTCAGAGGACCCAAGATCAGTTCCCAGCACCTTCATTGGGTGGTTCAGATTCATCTATAACTTCAAGGGATCCGACACCTCCTTCTGATCTCCTCCCACTCTGGACTCATGTGCACATACCCCTCTTCACACAAACATGTACACATAACTAAATAAAAAATTTGATAGTGAATGGTAACCACAAAAAGCATGTGAATATAAGATCCATATGACTTCTTTACATGCCATAGCCTACATGTTGAAGTTTAGGCCCTTCTACCTTTATATGATATACCATATGAAAAGAGCTTTCAAAGTTGATTAGATGATCTGATATTCATTAAATTTCCTATTTTTAATTCTAGATTTATATCCAATATTCCCTTATTTTTAAATTAATTAGTTAAATAATTAGTGTATGTGTACATGTATGTGAAGGTGGATATACTTGCCCAGTGGGCATGTGTGGAGGCCAGAGGTTGGTGTCCAGAGTTTTTCTCAATTCTCTCTCTGTCTCTCTCTCTGTGTGTGTCTCTCTCTCTTACATAATCTCTCACTGAACCTGAAGTTCATTGATTTGGATGGACTGACTGACCAGTGGGCCCCTGGATGATCTTGTCTCTACCTACCAGCTTTTTAGGTTGTAAGAGTGGGCTGTAGCTTTCACATGGGTTCTGAGATCCAAATTAAATTCCTTATGTTTGTCAATCAAGTAATTTACCCATGGAGCCACCTCCATAGCCTGCACCTTCTTTTTAGAAAGGATTCAGTGTATTACTTTATTATTTTTGAAGCAGCATTTCTTTATGTCTCCCTGGCTGGCTTTAAATTCTTAATGTAGACTATATTGGCCTCAAACTTGCAGTGATCCACATGGTTCTATTTACCAAATATTGGGAATATAGGTGTGTACCAATACATCAGCCTTCCAATATAGTTTTTTATTTAAAATTTTGTCAAAAAAGAAAATGAAAGTCTTTGTCCAAACCTTTAACTTTTAAGTATAAAGGAAGAACACTGCTTGGATTTTTTTCTTTTAGTAAATGTATATATTATTTTTTCATAGCCATGATATATCTTTATACTGTTGTTACTCCCATAACAACTTAAAAATCAATAATAGAGACAGATTGCATGCCTGATTGTGTTTATTTAAGGTCTTTACATTTGTAGCTAACTTGTGTTGTGTATAGGAATAGGCGTATACAATGCTTGGCAAGCGTGCTGAACTCAGAGGACATCTTGTAAGAGTCATCCTCTCTGCAGTGAGGATCCTGGAGTGTAAAGCAGCCTGGCCTACACAGGAAGTTCAGGAGAGCATGGGCTACATAGAATAACCTTACTTCAAAAGCAAAACAGAATAGAGCATAAATATGACAACAACAGAAAACAAGTAATAAAAATCCCAGCTCATTTCTCAGTCATAGAACTATACACACAGAACAGGAATCAAGTGAGAAATGTGTGTCAGTAAGTGATGCTTTGCCAGCTTCTCACAGGCCTTCTATTGCATCCTAGCACCAACCATATCCCTCAACACCAAAGAAAGCTCCTAAATTCAATTATAATAAATAATTTCATTGCTTTTCTTATCACTTGCATTTCCATCACTGCATATGGTAGCTTTTTTAATTCTTAACAGTATATATTGAGTTATACTATATATATATTCCATCATGTTAAACTTTACACCAACTCTGTATAAGATACACCTGTGTTTTCATTTTTAATAATTATGATCACTCCCTCTATGAATAGTGACTATACAAATACTCTGGTGCTCTGGAACATAAGTTTATAGAGGACATATTTGGGACTTACGTTGCTAAGGCTTATGTAGCTTCAATTCTGCTTTGCCAGAAGTCTTATGCCTTATTGGTTGTATAAACTTAACTGGTGCTTCTAATCTGTTCTAAAATTAGATACTGTCTTTCAAACCTCTGCCAGTCTGATGCATGTTACTGGTATACAGCTGCAGCTTAATTGTTATTTTCCATTTACTAACAAGAATTAACATTTTTGTATCTTGTTGACCATTTGCATTTCTTCCTTATGGAAGTTCTTATACAAGTATTTCAACCAGTTTCTTATGATAACCTATCTTTTTTTCATATTGTGTAATGAGAAACATTGATTTTTATCAGGATCCTAAGACTTTGTTACTATGTATTAGAAATACTTTCTTCCATTTTTTGGCCTTTTATTCTTGGTGGTATCTTGATGAATAGAAGTTCTTAATTGTATGGTATCAAAATTGAATCAGTATATTTTGCTGTTCCTTTTGATGAAGACGTCTCTATACTGAGCTTCTTTTGTAAGTTTTTCTTTTTAAATTTATATAACTTCTTCTTTCACCAGTAGCTCATTGCTGTTCCTAGGATTAGTGAAGATAAAGTGAGGTAATAGTCTCTGATCATTTTTACATGGGTACCCAATTGTTTCAGATGTGCTACTGTGTGCATAAACCCCAGCTCTTGTGAGGTTGATACAGGAGGCTCATGGCTCAAGGCCAACTTGGATAACATTGAATGAACACATCCTACTTTTTTTATTCTTTAGGAATTTGTTCTATTATTTCAAATTTTAGAAAAATTTGCTTAACATATTTAAACATATTGAGGTACAATGTGACGTTTTGCCCAATGTATAGATTGGGTAGTGATCCAGCTTGAATATATACACATACATATACACAAACACATGCTATAAATACATAAGATACACAAACACACATACATCAGGCTTATTATGTCCTTGTTGATATAATATATCATCTTTGTCATAAATTAAATGCCCATAAACAAATGAGAACATTCAATTTTATTTATTCTTAGTCAGAAGGATGAGCCAGCCCTCTAAGGTTGCAGGAGTCAGATGTACATCTTTGGCCCTGCTCACTTCACTACTTGAAATCTTCAGCATCAAAGACCAAACTGGGATTCATAAAATGTCATCATAACATATTTATAGTGTTCTTTTCTTTCTGATAGATTTGGGGATGCTCATTCCTAGCCCTTTGCTGCCTTTTTGTTGTTTGGGATATTTTGTCCAATATTGCAGTTTCAGCAGGATGGTTGATCTAAATCAGCATTAGAAACAGAATTTGATAGTCAATTTTAATTAGCAATAAAGGTTATCTAATTTAGAAAACTAAATTAAGCTCTACCCGTCATCACCACTTTAGTCTTTTTTTGTACATGATTTGGCAACTGCTCAACCATGTAGAACATTTTTATTCTAATTCCAGCACCATTATTGATCCTGCCTCCTACATATGAACAGGCTATTGAGCCTTGATTTTTCTCATGATGTTTATAACCATAATACATGTATTAATGGTCACATTGCAGCATCCGTGATTTTTCTTCATGTATGCTCTTTTTCCTAAGAATGGACTCCTGATTTCAAAACTGTGGATAATCTTTTACAAAGCATGGGGATCAAGCTTGCAAAACAGGAAATCAATGACCTGCTACAAAATCTACCAGTTGATGGTAAGCATTTAAGATAGTTTTAGAGTTTTCATTTAATTAATTTAACTTTAAATTAATTAATTTAATTAATTTTTCATTAATTTTAGATTTAATTTGTCATTAACATTAAGAAGACACAAAATATGAAAGAAAATCTGGCCCCAAGATGAATGTTTTATGACTCTTCTGACCTTTTATTTTAGCTTTATTTTTATTTTGGGTGAGAGAATGATCAGCTAGACTTGAGTTGAATTAGAGAAACATGGTACTGTTGAAGAAGGGGAAGGATTATCTGCAGGTTGAGAGGGCTTTTGGTAAAGTACGAAGGGCTGGGAAATAGAACATAGCCAAAGGGATGAATTTTTCAAGAGCACCTTTATTCTGAGATCCCTTCACCATTTGGGGACATTAAAGAGAGAAAAGGATTGAGGAAACTTTCGATATGTTAGATTCCTTTCTGACATGAGATGGATAGCATTCTCCAAATATCTCACAAGGACCCCACGTTCAGGCCTGAGTGATAGTGTATTCATCCTTGCTTATGCTTTAGTTTATACTCTCAACATTTCTAAGTGAAACTCCGGGGCCCAAAGACTGTTCCTAGACTTGTATTCCCTAATCTCTTTTGATTAGGCTCAATCTAGCTTCTTTGATTTGAGCTGGAGATAATGCTCAAAATTTCCTTGTTTTAGGGGTAAATTAACTACCAAATCAAATAAGTGAAAGTTAAATATGTTAACCTGAGAACATTTCAGAGGGCTGTTTTTATGAAACATAACCCGACAAATTTATGATCTTAGACAATACTTTCTCATGTTGTTACAGTTTCATCTAATTCTGTCACTGTAAAGGTCAGACAGTGTTCTTTAAAATATATTTTAGTTTATTTATTCTCTAATTTTTATTGTTTTCAACCTATCAGACATAATGTGTCTCATATAACTATTTCCTTTGCTTGTACTGAGTGATGCAATCACTAGAAGAACTAAGTCTAGATGTGGTACCATTAGCTTCTAAAACAGAAGATTATTTTTAAACTCATAGGTCTACCTGAAATTATGATAGAGATGGTCTTTCTTGTACTGCTAACATGAACAGAATTATGAGCAAAAATATCTGCCTATTATGTGGAAACATCCTCTGTCTAGCCTTGCCACTAATTGTAATTCACTTTCAAACAATTTAAGGCCAACCAAGGCATAGTAGAAAAGATGGTTAGATAATGGACATGTAGAAGGAGTATGCCCTTCTTCTTCTGAATCCCAACATTATAGTTTTGAATAAACTACTTATCAGTAGGTAACCTGATCATTTGAGATGTTAGCGTTAGGATGATATGAAGTAAAGTATATGTAGTGAAGTCTCCTGAGATACTAAGACTCAAACCTAGATCCACAGTGGAGTAAGAGGCACAAATGGACCTTGACCTTCACATCTGTAGTAAAACTTGTAAGTTATTAGAGAAGGCCATAGTTATCTGCAGAAGACCCTGACCCAACATATATTTATATTAAGTAGCCCTTCACTCTGTGCCCTTGCGTCTTTGCTTCTGAAAATGGCCAGTGGCTCAGTGAAACACCTATTTTTCACTTTCCCAACCCAGCTGGCTCTACTGTAGAAATAACTTACGGAATACTCTGCCTCCATAGGTCCAGGAGAAAAAATAATCTATTTGGCCTAGGTTTAGTCACCTATGAACAATATTTAAATTTGCATATAATAATATATATTTCTGTAACTGATGTATGCTTATATGCACAAAATTGTAATTTGACTTTTAGTAACAGTTATTTCACACTTTAATTCAACAAATGTTTATTGGATTATCTGCAAACTGCATTTAAAATTTTTTTGGTATAAAAGTGTTTTCCATAATGCTACATCACTTGTAATTTCAAAAAGTTAGAAATACTTAAAGTAACTTACCAATACTAAAGATACTTAGTTTTTCTTGTGGTAAAATATAATAAATGATTTATCAAAGGTCATCTACTTGTAATTGTTTTCTTTAGTGTATTTTATGTTAATATCTTTTAATTGCTGATTTTATAAATTTCCATGGACTATGTATTGTGAAAATATACTGATCAAGAGAATTGAGAAATTGGTTTTAAAATGATAAGTATTTTGCTCATATAAATCAGTGTATCTAATGAACTTACTCAGATTTCAGTAGAGTTAAAAGATAATTTCAACTAAACACTGATGAATGGGAAACTTAGTTTTAAATTTTGTTCTTTTTTAGAATTAAAAATGGTCTAAAAATTCAATAAAAATGAAGTCATTTTAAGTTGTACATGTTTGTTATTGGAATTTCATTTTTTTCTTATGATAGCATATAAAATTCAGTGTTTTAAGAAGCATATTTATGAGTAGCACGTTTACTTCATTACCTTGTCTTCTCTGGGGAGAACGTAGGCTAAAATTCAGTTGTTAATAATGCTTTTGAATTTTTTTAATGCTTCAAATTCCTAAATGTTATGTATACATTTTCTTACAGATCAAAGAAAAGTGGAAACAGACAAGTTTGTAGATAAAGCAAAAGCTTTTACAGGTAAGTAAGAGACTCTTTGAGTGTTTTTGCTGGCCATGATGGGTGATGAGAAACACTTGGCAGGGAAGGCTGTGGAAAGGCTGGGTTAACTGAGAGGAAGGTCCCTGTTCCCCCTTCACCTCGTCATTAACTGCCTTTCCCCTTCAACAGCACCTGCTTAGTTGCTGGCAAGTTTCTGTTGTTTTCTCGCGTTTGGGCGTGACTGAAACAGCTTCCCTTATTTGCTCATCTTTTGAGAGTTTCTGCGGAAAGATGGTCCCACTGTGTTCTCTGTTCCACTGTTTCTGCAGTAGCTGTAGACTCTGAACAGATGGTGTTCAGCTGAAATCCCTGTGATGCACACTCCAGCCTTCTACCTGTACATGACAAACACGTGACAGGACTTTAGATCTTTAACAACACAGTTAAAATCCATGTTAGTATGAATGTTTTGGGAAGAAAGTACCAAAGGTAATATTTATTTAAAGACAGGGAGTAGGAAAGGTAACATTGTACAGGGTCAAGTCATTATTAACACTATGAAGTAAAAATTATGTTATTCAGATCAAAAGATAATACATACAATAAATGATGGTGAAATAGATATATATTCCATCTGCGATTTAACACATTGGCTAATTATTAAAACAAATTGCTTTTCTCTGTGGAAGACTTGAACCAAAGGAATAAAAGTTCTCTGTGGGAGATCAGAGAGATGGCTTAGCTGTTAAAGGCTAGCCTCACAACCAGAAACAGTTCTTTGTGGCTTTGGCTTTTTTTTCCCCCTGAGAGACAGGGTTTCATGTAACCCAGGCTATCCTCAAACTCCCTATGCAGTCAAGACAAGCCTTGAACTCTTGATCCTCTTGCTCTCTACCATGTAAATGCTGGGATAATAGGTGTGACTTTACCTCTACAGCTGAAGTCCTTTGTTTTATAAATATTAAGGGGTTATATTATATTTGTGATTCCCAATAACTTTATGTAGATAAATGTTTCTTTTTGCTCTTACACTTTTCCCCCCTTAGAGGATGATGCATTATCAGAAGGCGATTTTTTTTGCCCTTTTATGAAATGATGATTCTCTAATATTAGTGATTTTGTGTTTTCAAAGGAAAAAAGATTCATAGAGATGACATGAAGGATGTTCTGGGCGACATGGGGATTGAGGTCACAGATGACGAGTGCAGAAGGCTGCAGGACATCCTGCCCTTTGATGGTGAGCTCTGCAAACCCTTCTAACCCGCCAGAGCGCTTTCCTTCAGAGCCTGTGAGAATAGTTTTCAGTTTCTGCTTATTCCTTCTGAAAACTGCTAGAAGCAGAAAGTGAGGAAACTGTCATTAGATTTGTCTGTCTTCTACCAAACCCTTTGTCCTTTGAGCCCAGTCCTCTTTCAGTCAATGGCAGCAGTGGAATCCTGAGATGACAAAGGAAACTGTGGGTATGAATAAGAGAAAAGAAAGACAGGATGGGGAGGAAGAGAGGAAAGGAGAAGATTAGGAGGGGAGGGGGGAGGAGAGGAGGGAGGGGGGAGGAGAGAGGGTTGGCTTGAATATAGGAGTACTTCTCTCAGCTGCCATTTCCATAGTTACCAAATCTGTATATGTGTATGTTATAGTGTTCTTTTCTATTACTCTATTTTATTATAGAGATCAAACATACACACAGCTTATGTATATATAATGTAATGTCATGTATAATTATACACAAATGTCCTACTGAAGTAAAAAGTTGAACCCACATCTCTGTTCTAACATCGTTTATTTCTTTTTTAAAAATAGCTTTCAAAAATGTATTTACAAACAGAATGTTAGATGGTGTGCTGTCTATAAAAGGTAAGTGAAGGAAGAACATGGTAAGAAAATCAGAAACACCTGAAAATTTTAAGTTTCACTTTAATTATTTAGTGTGAGCCTTGTCTATATTCCTTTGTGCAGACTGTCTATGTAGTTATTTCCATCATATTTTTATAAGTACTGTCCAGATCACAACCCTGCACAAAGACACCCAGTCTCTACCATACACAAAATACTTCTGAGCTAGATGTGGTTGTGTACACCAAGAATTAACATTTAGGAGACAGAGGCAGGGAGTCATGAGTTCACAGCCAGACTGGACTGTATGGCAAGACTCTACCTCCAAAAATACACACACACACTCACATACATACACACACACACACACACACACACACACACACAAACCAACAACAACAACAAAAATTTCAACCTGATCTGCAATAGTTGCAGATCAGCCAGGGCTACATAGTAAGACCTTGCTAAAAGAAAACAATCCATAAAAGCTATTTATAGGACATCTGTCCATCAACTGTCTGTAGAGCCTCCAACTGATGCCCCCTCTCACTACCCCTGCAACCAACAATGATCAAAATATGCCATATAGTTCTCGTCTTTGCACCTTTTAGAGCTCCATCTTCCTCAACCTTCTTATGTATACCTATGCTCTATACTATACTATACTATACTATACTATACACCTATACATACTATACTATACTATACTATACTATACTATACACCTATACATACTATACTATACTATACTATACTATACACCTATACATACTATACTATACTATACTATACACCTATACATACTATACTATACTATACTATACTATACACCTATACATACTATACTATACTATACTATACTATACTATACTATACTATACTATACTATACACCTATACATACTATACTATACACCTATACATACTATACTATACTATACACCTATACATACTATACTATACTATACTATACACCTATACATACTATACTATACTATACACCTATACATACTATACTATACTATACACCTATACATACTATACTAT